>NDFZ01001200.1:0-13085 GCA_002192655.3 Mamestra configurata | reverse complement strand
GCATAGGCCGTGGCTGACACCGGTGTCTGCCAGTAAATTCTTGCCCAATTTAGTATATTTTTTTACTACAACTTGTTACCACATTCATAATATATTTGCTTTTATTTACTCAATAAACAATTAAAACACGACCGCAAATATTTACCGTTTCTTTTTTAATTTCAATAGGGCCCAAACGGCTTGTATACTGGCAGACATCGGTCTGCCACGGCGTAGAACGTTTTAAAAATACGTGAATTGTCTCTCTGATGCCTGTGAAAACATAAAAACAGCCTGTATTATTAAAATGTAGGCATGGAGCGAATGTAGATACGTGGCTTTATTCATCACACTAATATTACAAAGGCGAAAGTTTGTGAGTGTGTGTGTATGTTTGTTACTTCTTCACGCGCAATTGCCTGGACCATTTAGATGAAATTTGGTATAGAGATTGTTTGAGTCCCGGGAAAGGACATAGGATTTTTTACCGCGGAAGTATTTTCAAAGGGACAATTTTCGACATTCACGCGGGCGGTGCCGCGGACGGCAGCTAGTTGTGAAAAAATGCAGGTTAATATTCGCCGATATGGAAATAGTGGTGGCGTTTTAATGATACGAAGTGAGCCTCGATCTTAATTAATCTACCACTATTGTGAAGCTACTACACTGTATAGAATCTACCGCAGTTGCGCTTTCAAAGCCGATCTTTGAAAGCGCAACTGCGGTAGATTCTATACAGTTTGAATGGGCTATACCCAGTCTACACACTGGTCGACCACATAATGCCAGTGTGATTATTAGCGCACTAGAGTAACCATCAGCATAAATGTAACTCGGTTAGAACCGAGTTACATTTATGCTGATGGTTGATGCTTTAGCTAAATTTCTTAATGGAAACTATAGCGGAATTATGTTTTGCATAAAAATTTCATTCATGTTGCAGTAAATAAATGATTTAATGCAAACTGGTCATGATGACTTTATATCTGTTCAAGCATGCGACAGAGATGAGAATATAGAGATGGATGCGTTGGAGTGTCTTGGTAAGGTGAGTAAGAAGGTTGATACGCATGTCAATAAAAGAGTTATGAATGTAAATGAGGAAAGAGAGAAAAGATGAATGAGTTGTGGGAGATTATGAATAAAAAAGGAGTTTGAGAGAGAAAGTAGAAAATGTGAGATGGAACAAGGACAGGAAGATGATGATGGCCACAACAGTCTCTTTTTGCTAATGGTAGTATTATACGGTGAGTTGTGCATTAGAAGCATGTCTTATGTACATATTTGCTTATGTAGTTTTGCTGTAACTTAAGAAGACAAGAAATTTAAATACTAATAAAGCTGATGAGTTTGTTTGTTTGTTTGAACGCGCTTAGCTCTGGAAAAACCAGTCAGATTTGGAAAATTCTCTTTATATATGAGAGCCACATTCATGAGGAATGCTATAGGCTATACAAGAACGAAAAAAAACGGGATATGCGCGGACGAAGTCGCGGGCAAAGCTAGTAAATAATATAAAATATTAAAGAAATCTTTAGGAATACATACTGACATAACCAATTTAGCTGAAAATGAACATATCGTTTGGCCATTTTTCAAAATTCCAATAACAATCAAACATAGTTTGTTGCTACCAAAACGCGAGCTTAAATAAAACGTATCGTTTCGTCGTTGGCGCGAAATAAGCAATAAATCCTATAGTCGGATGATGTATGGGATCGTATTTATTTGGAGAGCTAAGCCTCCATAAATCACCATAGACGTGGGACTTTTAATACAGCCTCCTTTGAATATAGTAACACTATGTTTTTATTGACTAAATATTTTTTTAAACTGCCATGTTGGTCTAGCGGCCAAGCGTGACTGGATGAAGGCTTATTGGGTTTTTGAATTAGATTCCTACGAGTCGTATATTACAATTGCGCCCTGTTATTGTAGTAGTCAGTAGGTTCGATTCTTATTACATGGAATTAACAACATAAACAACCTTATTAATAAAATGGTTCTGGTACTTTTGTATTATATTCTTTTTTGATTTTTAAATCACAAACAGAATGTTTTTAATGATTTCGGCTAACCTAGGTCTTCAACCAGTCTTTGCTGATAGTTGAGTCTGAATTCTGGGTTTGTTTTGAATGTTTACATTTAGTTTAGTTATAAATATATTTAGTTTAGTTATATAAGTCGAAGAGTACTTAGTCCTGGGTACTTTATAAATGTTTTTTTGTTAATAATAATAATAATAATAAATCATTTATTTCAGATTCATCCTAAGATTACATCCATATGTGTTAGTAGAATTGCGAGCTTACAAACTAGAGTTAGTAATAATTAATTGATTTCAAATTAAAATATAACCAATAACAAGAGGCAGGTCCGGGTGGACTTCCCAATGATGTCGGCAAGCAACTATACGACTGCGTGCAGCCGTATCCAGCGAGCCAGCATCGGAGAGTCCCACCGGTCCGCCAGCGCGCGTAGGATGGTGTTGGGACTGTCGCACGTGTGGCGCATGATAGAATATTCGTACTTTTTTATTCTGAATATCATCGTTATTTTTGCTAGCCTAACTCTTCAACTATGCCCTGCTGCTCATCATCATCATCATTATCATAACAGCTGAAAGACGTCCGCTGCTGGACATACATAGGCCTCCCCCAAATGCAGGGGGTTTGCCATAATCGCCACGCTTGGCAGGTGGGTTGGCGATCACAGTGTAGCTGTTACAATGCACAGAGAATGCTGCTGCCCACTCTCTGGTGAGTCCCTTAGTCGCCTTTTACGACACCCACGGTAAGTGATGGGATGGGCTCTGCTGCTGCTTGAGAGTAATTTGTTTTGTCATTTTTTGTTTTCTGTTTTAAGTTGAGTTCCTACCTGCTGATATTGGCGAGAATAATGAATGACTGAAATTAATCTATCTTTTTTTGGGAGAAACGCCAGAACTATTTGATGATCTGCTGCAGTTCACAGGCATTGGAAAAATAGCAAAACAATAAAAAAAACATACATTTTTCGATCGACTAAGTACAACTAACGACTAAAAAGTTCCGAATAAATTACTTTTCAAGCATTTTTTTACAGTTGGTGGCAATGAATTTAATTCATCAGACTGCTTGAAAAGTCATTTTCGGAAATTTTTAAGTCGTTTGTTGTGGTGGTTTTTTGTAAAAAAAAGCCAAACTTTTTTGTTGTTATTTTTTCCTTCAACTGCCCAAATCACCCTTAAATATGACCCCGCACTTCTGGATCACCCTGTATAGTATGGATCATTTTCCCTCGCATGGTCTCAGTAACTCGAAATTGTAGTATTTTGTAATAATACAGTACTCTTCCAAAGCAGCGAAGTGTGTATTGTGCACATTACACTGACAAACTCAGTAAAAAAAAAAACATATTTTGATCAGAACTCTTGTAGCTGTGCTTCACAAAAAGACATTGGTGGATTTTGATAGTGTTTTTTTACAGTGGTATTTCATCAGTTGCTACGTTTTAAATCTATGTAATCATTAAGTTTTTTACCTAGAAAAATACAAAAGGGCAAAAGTTATAACAATTTGAAATGATAAATAATAGTTCACTTCAAGTAGTTCCAATGAAAAAACTACAATGATAATGAAGAAGTTGAAAGATAACACTGATTTTGGCAGTTCCGTCACTGGATGTTGTCACTTCCGGTTGTCGACTATGTAGGTAACTAATCCATTATCATCACTCATCCTGTTAGGCCAGCCGCATACGAACAAAAAAAAAGCTAGTATATAATAATATGGTTATAATACGATTCATGAAGAAGGATTTATGCTGTACGGGGACGGGGAAAAACGGGACATGCGCGTATGAAGTCGCGGGCAAAAGCTACTCTATAATAATATAATTATATTACGATTTATGAAGAAGGATAATGCTATACGGGGACTGGGATAAACGGGACATGCGCGTATGAAGTCTAGGGCAAAAGCTACTCTATAATAATATAATTATATTACGATTTATGAAGAAGGATAATGCTATACGGGGACTGGGATAAACGGGACATGCGCGTATGAAGTCTCGGGCAAAAGCTACTCTATAATAATATAATTATAATACGATTCATGAAGAAGGCTAATGCTATACGGGGACGGGGAAAAACGGGACATGCGCGTATGAAGTGGCGGGCAAAAGCTACTCTATAATAATATAATTATATTACGATTTATGAAGAAGGATAATGCTATACGGGGACTGGGATAAACGGGACATGCGCGTATGAAGTAACGGGCAAAAGCTACTCTATAATAATATAATTATATTACGATTTATGAAGAAGGATAATGCTATACGGGGACTGGGATAAACGGGACATGCGCGTATGAAGTAACGGGCAAAAGCTACTCTATAATAATATAATTATATTACGATTTATGAAGAAGGCTAATGCTATACGGGGACGGGGAAACCGGACATGCGCGTATGAAGTAACGGGCAAAAGCTAGTATATAATAATATAATTATAATACGATTCATGAAGAAGGCTAATGCTATACGGGGACGGGGAAAAACGGGGTATGCGCGAACGAAGTCGCGGGTAAAAGCCATTTTATAGTATAAGTATGGATTAGGGATATGGATATATAGGATTAGATTGATGGCAATTTGTACTTTCGGTTGGCTACCGGATACGTTGCTACGATCATTTATTACGACCATAAATTCTGTCTTTTCTTTTTTTTACGGTTTTTCATATTTATATTTTCTACTATTATGATTTATGTTAGTGTGCTGTGTTTTCTGTTCTTGTACCAAATAAATGTTTTATCTATCTATCTATTTAATTTTTAATTTTTAGGGTTCGTAGCTCACATATTGGTTTTATTTGACGACGATCGGTCTCGTACTCTGTACGTTTTTCTGTGAGTTTTACTGAGAATGAAGTGATGAAACTTCTCCTAAGTTTTAAGTTTGGGTGGCTGTGCTTAGCACGTGACGTTTACACATATATATATTAATTAAGATGTAGGTACCTTCTGTCACGAGATTTTTTCATCTTTAGTTATAAAAGCAGAGTTCGGATGCTGTCACATAGTTTTCATTTGGTAGGTAGATACTACAATACTTTTGAAAATGAACGGAATACTTCTGTAAAGTTTATCTTATAATAGAATGTCCATATAATACATGAGCATATAAACATATGCAAAATAAACGTTTCACNATAGAATGTCCATATAATACATGAGCAAAAAAAATACAACCGACTTCCAAATAAAAAACACTACAAAGTATAAAATGACTTTAATTTCGGAAGTCGTTGATTTTAGATGTTTCTTCGATTTTTTAACACCGACGGCGACGTCCGAAATTAAAGTTATTCCCACTGAACATAACCATAACCATAGAACAACCACTGAACCGATTTTGATTAAATTTCTATGGAACCAATCCGAAATCACAAATTATTCTTTCTCATAAATTTTTGTTTTAATCGGTTCATAAGTTACGGAGTTATGAGTAAACAAACATAAAAAAATACAACCGAATTGAGAATTTCCTCCTTTTTTAAAAGTCGGTTAAAAATGAGCCAATTTAACTACGTAACCCTAAAAATATCATTGTTATTCACTGAACGATGATAACAGTTGATAATGACTAAAATCCCACACAGCTTCATTCATCACAAAATGTGCTCGAGAATGGGGACTCTTTTGTATATCTTAATATTTGTTTTATTGCAATTGTGTGATGTTTCAAATCATGTGGAAAGTCAAATTTGCACCAGAATAGAGTGGTAAGTAAAGTGGTCAAAATAAATATCAAAATGTACGAGAATAAACCAGTAGGCTTAAACTCGTACTTAAAATCGCAATATCATCTCTGCAATTAACAAAATGTAGGGAAATAGGGTTATGTCCTGAGAAAAATGTGTTCGATATACATAATTTTATGACTGCAAATGGAGAGACGAAAAAAGAGATGTAGGTGTAAGACGGGGCCTGAGCCTGCCAGGGTTGCGGAATTTGTTCGAAAGAGTCACCGCGGCCCTGAAACGTAAAGGGCTTTAGAAGGACAACGGATGGGTTTTAGTCAGTAAGAGTCTGACACGCCCTTCTGCTCCACTCAGAGAGGAAGCCATTTGATGAATTCCCATCGTTAAAAAGAACAAGGCACCGTGTGTAAAAAACAATACACTTTAAAAATATCATACTATATATAAATTTTAGTAAATAAATATCACACTAAAACATACTACCTAAATAATATTATTGTTTTTATTGATTTGAAAGGGCAAATAACACTTCTCCAAAATGTTAATGTTAAGGACTAAGTAGAATTATTATTTTTCTATAAGTACAGGAAAGTACCTATTAAAAGTGTTTTTGGCAGATTGCGTTCTGACTCAGACGCGAATGCGAAAGTTTATGCTAGACATATCAAGCGGAAGGGCTCATTGTAAGGGTCTCAAAAGATTTATTTATAATTTAAAAAATATTAAATTCTGCCGTTATAGAATCTAGGTGAAAATTTACCAAACCATACATACATTTAAGCTCAGTAGTTTCGGATTAAAGTTACTAGTTTACTTCTTACTAGTTTAATTATTTAACTAAAAGAAAAAAACATTTTTTTTTGTTTGTTACCTCTTCACGTCCCGTTAACGCCACGGATTTCAATTAAACTTGGAACACGGGGCGACCATATTTTGGATAAGTGTAAAGGATTTTATCTCGGGAGGATGTTCCCTTGGGATAAGGGAACTGCGCTGGCTGCGCGGCAGCAAGTCATAAATAGACTTGCTTTAAAACCTATAATATCAGTGCCATTTGATATTTGAAAGACCTCACTCAACACATCTTGAAGAACCTCTCCATCTGAAGCAGTGAATTCTATAGCTCTCATTGAAACTGCGCTAAAGTTGAATCCAGTGACTAGAAGTAGATATGATTTAAGACGTCAAGAGATTTCCAAAATGTAACTAAATAAACAAAACTGTAATATTTTTTACTTACAGGTCCATGAAAGAAATATATGAAACTTACTGGCGAACTTACACATATCAGTACTATAAACCCGGCTACGGCATGATACAGGGCACGAAAAGCTATCGATCAAATCATTACATTCCAGTGAGTTATTTACTTATTTAATATAACTAAGTAACCTTCTTTTTTTTTTACGGATGGGAAATGATCAAAATGACTTCTTCCGCTCTGAGTGGAGCGGAAGGGCGTGTCAGACTTTTACTGACTAAAACCCATCCGTGTTCCTTCTAAAGCCCTTTGCGTTCCAGGGCCGCGGTGACTCTTTCGAACAAATTCCGCAACATAACTAACTAACCTAGCTACTTAATTTATTTAATATCCACTAGTTTCTGCCTACTTTTTGCACTAAACCCTAATCCTTAAGTTACTTCTTGTACCATCAGCTCTACCAAAGTCCCATTAAAATCAGTCCAGCCGTTTCGGACATTCCGCGTATTTACTCCTTTTTCTAAAATAAAAGTATTTTTCATATTTTGCACCCGCGTTTATGTTGGAACATGATCCCAGGAATAAATTAAGTAGCCTGTGTGCTATTCCAGACTATAATCTAAACCTGGTGACAAATTTCAATTATATATACGTTCAGCCATCATGGAGCAACCCATGACGGCTCATCCATCCAAACTTTCGCTTTTATAACAGTAGTAAGATACCTAACTTCATAATTAATCTAATACTAATTCTTCTCTAATTCTAAAATTCTAAAATCTAATCATAATTGCCTTTGCCCGTGGCTTCATCCGCGTGAAAATTTTCATGTTTAATTTTTTTAACAAAACCCTAATCATCACTACATATTATAAAACAAAGTACCCCGCCGTGATTGTCTGTCTGTTTGCGATAAACTCAAAAACTACTGAACGGATTTTCATGCGGTTTTCAACATTACTTTGTCCCGAAATTCCTATAGGTAGGGGAAAAATGGGATATGCGCGTAGGAAGTCGCGGGCAAAAGCTATTTTTGTAATAAAAGTGTAGTAAAGTTACTCCTAATAACATTATTAGCAGTCTGCCACTAGCTGGAACAAATAGACAGATAAAAAATGATTAAATTGTTAAAAAGCTGATCTGTGTGTGTTATTTTGAAATTACAAACAGACACTTCAATTTAATTTATTTTTATGTAAAAATAGATCTAACTAACCTAAAACACTTAAAATATAAAAGAATTTGTGTTTTAAAGTGATTCAGAAAAATGCTACCTATTCGAACTCAAGTCAAAAGTATTTAGGATATCAATGAAGCCGTTAACGGCAATTCTGTCTTGTCAACAGTCAAGACCGACTTGGTTGGTCAGCTAGCAGAAAAATAAAGCTAGTTTACTCTTCCCAAAGCTATTGCTTCAAAAATACCACCTGACGACAAAATTTTATTTTATATCATAACCATCTTTTGCCCGCGAATTCGTACGCGCATGTCCCGTTTTTTCTCGTTCCTGTAGGAATTTCGGAAAATCCTCTCTTAGTGCTCCCCTACACTCTCCAAGGAACATATATGCCAAATTTCAGCTTTTTACGGCAAGTGGTTTCGGCTGTGCCTTGTTTGTCAACCACTCAGTCAGTAACGGAAGAATTGATTATTTCAGAAAAATGTGAGCAGACTTAAAAGCGAATGCTGTCCAGGCTATAAGAGAGATTATTTTTATTCTTCGTAAGTATAAAAAAACCAGCGGTTTGAAAACTACCGAAATCTATTGAACTACATACTTACGGTACACTTTTAGGGTTCCGATAGCCCAGTGTGAAAGAACGGAACCCTTAAAGGATCACTCGTATGTCTGTTTATCACAGCCAATTCGCTCCGAATCCGCGAGACCAAATGAACAACATATTCGCACGCAACTTCAATAAAGCATTGATTCATATTTTAGCCCCCCAATAAAACGGTAATGGTTATATTCGCAGTTTATAATCGGAAATTTGAACTGTTTAATTCTGAACCTCCTCTTATAATATGAGTACAAAAAATGCACAAATTAAATTATTAAAAATATGTTTTTCAGACTCGTCTGTATTCCTATATGCTCAGAACGTTGTAAAAATGGCTTCTGCCGCAGTCCAGAAGAATGTGGATGTAACGCTGGTTATATAATAGAACTCACAAATAAATACAACTGCCTGCCGCGCTGTTCTAAGTCATGTGGAAAGGGCACCTGTATCGCACCGGAGAAATGTGAATGCCCCGAGAAATATGCGTTTGCAAATGGAACATGCCAACCAGTTTGCAGTAAGCCTTGTGCCAATGGTACTTGTATAGCCCCAGAGACATGCCAATGTTTGCCGGGATACCAAAAATCTGGCGAAAACATCTGCAAGCCTCACTGTTCCAGTCAATGTCCTCATGGAAGTTGCGTTGGACCCGAGACATGTGTGTGTGACCCAGGATGGAAAATGGTAAAATCATATGATACGGTGAATGAATCATGTCAACCAATTTGCACAAAACCATGTACCAACGGCACGTGCGTGGCTCCAGAAACGTGTCAGTGTACAGTGGGTTATGTAAAAACAGATAAGTATAACTGCAAGCCTTACTGCTCCAGTCGATGCCCTCATGGTAGTTGTGTTGGTCCTGAGACATGTGTGTGTGACCCAGGATGGCAAATGGTACAATTAAATGGAAGTTCGATCAAAACGTGCCAGCCAATTTGTACAAAACCTTGTTTAAATGGCACCTGTGTGGGTCCAGAAGCCTGCCAGTGTACAAAAGGGTATATAAAGTCAGATCAGTATAGCTGCAAGCCTCACTGCTCCAGTGAATGTCTTCATGGAAGTTGTGTTTTACCAGAGACTTGTGTGTGTGACCCAGGGTGGAAATTGGTAAAATCACATGGTACGGTGAATGAATCATGTCAACCAATTTGCACGAAACCATGTACCAACGGCACGTGCGTGGCTCCAGAAACCTGTCAGTGTACAGTGGGTTATATAAAAACTGATAAGTACAACTGCAAGCCTTACTGCTCCAGTCGATGCCCTCATGGAAGTTGTGTTGGCCCTGAGACATGTGTGTGTGACCCAGGATGGCAAATGGTACAACCAGATGGCAGTTCAAACAAAACTTGCCAGCCTATTTGTACAAAACCTTGTTTAAATGGCACCTGCGTGGGTCCAGAAGCCTGCCAGTGTACAAAAGGGTATATAAAGTCAGATCAGTATAGCTGCAAGCCTCACTGCTCCAGTGAATGTCTTCATGGAAGTTGTGTTTTACCAGAGACTTGTGTGTGTGACCCAGGGTGGAAATTGGTAAAATCACATGGTACGGTGAATGAATCATGTCAACCAATTTGCACGAAACCATGTACCAACGGCACGTGCGTGGCTCCAGAAACCTGTCAGTGTACAGTGGGTTATATAAAAACTGATAAGTACAACTGCAAGCCTTACTGCTCCAGTCGATGCCCTCATGGAAGTTGTGTTGGCCCTGAGACATGTGTGTGTGACCCAGGATGGCAAATGGTACAACCAGATGGCAGTTCAAACAAAACTTGCCAGCCTATTTGTACAAAACCTTGTTTAAATGGCACCTGCGTGGGTCCAGAAGCCTGCCAGTGTACAAAAGGGTATATAAAGTCAGATCAGTATAGCTGCAAGCCTCACTGCTCCAGTGAATGTCTTCATGGAAGTTGTGTTTTACCAGAGACTTGTGTGTGTGACCCAGGGTGGAAATTGGTAAAATCACATGGTACGGTGAATGAATCATGTCAACCAATTTGCACGAAACCATGTACCAACGGCACGTGCGTGGCTCCAGAAACCTGTCAGTGTACAGTGGGTTATGTAAAAACTGATAAGTACAACTGCAAGCCTTACTGCTCCAGTCGATGCCCTCATGGAAGTTGTGTTGGCCCTGAGACATGTGTGTGTGACCCAGGATGGCAAATGGTACAACCAGATGGCAGTTCGAACAAAACTTGCCAGTCTATTTGTACAAAACCTTGTTTAAATGGCACCTGCGTGGGTCCAGAAACCTGCCAGTGTACAAAAGGGTATATAAAGTCAGATGAGTATAGCTGCAAGCCTCACTGCTCCAGTGAATGTCTTCATGGAAGCTGTGTTTTACCTGAGACTTGTGTTTGTGGTACAGGATGGCAAATGATTACCACTAATATTACTATGAGGAAAATTTGTCAACCAATATGTACCAATCTCTGTGTGAATGGTACATGTGTCGCTCCAGAGACTTGTACATGTCTTGCCGGGTATACAAAAATAGGGGAAAATATCTGCGAGCCACATTGCTCTGGTGGTTGTCCACATGGCATATGTGTGAATCCTGACTCCTGCATTTGTAATCCGGGATGGCACAAAAGTAATCATAATGGTACATGTGTGACTGACAGTTTCGAAACCGGGAAAAGTACAGGACAAAGAAACTGGTAAGTGGAGTTTTTAAATAGTACCCAAAGCACTGTCTTTCCTTTTCTCTTTAAAATCCATCCAAGGTTTGTATTGAAAAGATCGCTTTTAATGGTAAGGCCGTCAACTGTATCACCTTATGTAATGTTTTCCTCATCTATACTTTCTGTAACTTATATAGTGTACATAATAAAGAGTATTCTATTCTATTATATCCGTAAAAAGTTATTATAAATCAGGCATTACAAAGCGGTAACTGCTGCTAATTTGATCACGTAATCATGTAATCTATCTATCAGTCGCCAGATTCTACAAGCCCTGTCTTAACCAATGCGATCATTGCGCGTAAGTAAGAAATGAGAAAGAAGGAAGAGTTTAATTATTTGTATTTAGGTACATAATTATATATTAACTATAACCGAACGAGACGTACGTGGCAACTGTACTGGAGTTTTCATACTAGGAGTTTTAGTCATCATAAAATAAAAAAAAAAAAACAAAATTCAAAAGTCATTTATTCAAATTAAGCTGAGTGCCAGTACTTTTTGAACGTCGAATACGACATTATTTCGAGAAATCATACTTTAATTGAAAATAAATAGGGTTAAAGTTATTTAAGAAAAAAGATGAAAATTTATCCATCCCTCCCCTATTTGCGAAAGTACTGAGCCTAAAATAGAGAAGATCTCTCAAGAGAGAAGTATTTTTAGAATGAAAACTAAGAAGTTTTAAAATTATTTGTTAAAATATGATTCGTGCTGGGAATTTTTTAGTCTTTCAACCTTAATAAAAAAAATATCCGGAATCAAAATTGCAGCGAGACTAAAACTCCTAACCGACATAAGACGTTGACAAAAGTATTTTTTCCAAAATATTGACTGGATACAAAAAACTATGGATTCTTAATTCTTGAAGCTATTGATTGATCTAAGACTGACTTTTTCCCAGTCCCAGTAAAAATAATCTGTCCGTGTTAGAGTGTCCCAAATTCCTGAGCTCGCTTCGCTCGCTCTTGGAAAAATTCATGCATGGAGTGGCACGTCTTCCAGTATTCGAAAGAAAAGAGTGACATTATGAAGGCGACAATCGTCTTTTCGCACGACTTTTCGCTTTGGTTAAGACACTGGGAATATGTTCATATTTTCTGACAGTAGTATGAGGGAGGCTTTTGCCCAGCAGTGGGAAAGTACGAGCTAGTAATAATAATAATCTATGTAGTTCTTGATCTAGTTTTCTAACAAATGAATCGGGACTTCCTTACAATCTTTCTTTTAAAAACTGTTTAACTTATTTTTTTCTGTTGCAGTTATTTAAAAGAAAATATTTACCTTTTCAGGATTCTGTCCAACTGGATGTATATCTCAGGCGCCGGCGGTATTTTGCTGGTGACGTTACTGATAATCATTTTCATGAAGTGCTCCAGACGAAATATTTCTCTTGAGGATGGTAAGTATACGAAGCGTATTTAAATAAGTCAGATAATTTTTGTGCATTTAGAACAGAATGCCTTAGAAAATATTTGTAAAGAGCTGTATCTTACTACTTACTACTACGTATTATAAATACGAACGTTTGGACGGATGGATGTTCTTTACACAATCACGCCAGAACGGCTCAACGGATCTGAATGTAATTGGGCATAGAGATAGATTATAGTCTGGAATATGTTACAATTTATCCCGGGAGTCCCATGGGATAATTTCCGACATTTACGCGGGCGAAATCA
>NDFZ01001199.1:0-13084 GCA_002192655.3 Mamestra configurata | reverse complement strand
CTTTCACAACTGTTCAGCTGGTGCAAGCCAGTCCTTTATGTAAGAGACAGGCTCATCTCTCCAACTTCAATGGGCTTATATTTTTATAATATTTGAAGTGCATAAATTGGAAAGACAATTCTCATTTGGGATAAGAGGTGAAAGCATTTCACAGGACTTAGGGTTAAACAGTGATAGATTAAAACTAACAACAGTTTCTAAATAAACTTGTGAGATAGTTGCTAACTGTTACTAATAATGTGTAAAACAACTCACCTTCAAAGTTTCAGACAACTTGTCAAAGCCTTTATAATGACCAGCACTGTTATCTACGCTGTTCTTCTTCGCAAAGCGACGATTCCCATCCATAATAAACGCTATATGTTGTGGAACACGACCGGTCTTCACGACTTTAATGCATAGTAGCTCAAAGAAAGATACACAATTCTCTCGAACCCAAGACATGGTTTAGTTTGGTAACCACGTTTATTAACCGAATACACAAATTCAATGTATGAGGTAATAATTAAGAAGAACAAACAATTATTTAAATTCTAAACTAAGACCACGTCAGAACAGCTGTGACATTGCTTATCTGTTAATGAGTATAATTTGCTGCTGCTGTTTACTTAATATACAAAAGAGAAGTATCAATGAAACTAGCAACGAATCGTGATTAATTTGCATTTGAATGCATAATTAACTCATTTCTGTTTTCGGTATTTACTCCCGAAGTCCCGTGCAAGAAGTAGGTACCTAATGTTGATATGTCAATTTGTCAAAGTCACGGTTTTCAAGTGTGTGTTAGGTAGGCATAATTGACAGAACTGCAGCGCTACCAACTGAAAAACCAAATAAGCTTTTCCATGCACGATGACGACCAACACCGATTGAATTAAGATGAGATGGCAACATTTTTCTGATGGAAAATGTTTGACAGTTTGTTTCTAGTTTGTGGTTCCGAAAATCCAAATCAAATCGCCGGAAGGAATCACAGGTTATTTATTGAAAACTCTCGTCAATAAACCCGAATAACTATTATGAGTAATATATTTAAGCTTAAACTGACTGCTTTAGGCCATCCTAATCCAGGAGATTTCAACTGTGAAGGTAAATATCAAGTTACAAGTCTTATATTCATTTCACATCCTACGCGTCGATCTAACATTCTATCCTATTTCACAGATGAAAAGGAATACAGGAGTGTAATTCTGTGGCTAGAAGATCAAAAGATCAGACATTATAAAATAGAAGAGCGAGATGGTCTCAGAAATATAGAGAAGGATAGTTGGAAGGAAGCTTTTAACACTTACCAACAAGATTTGGTGAGCCCTGTTGCTGAGGGCACTCCTAACGAACAATTAAACTGGCTACTATCATATGCTGTAAGACTAGAGTATGCGGATAATGGTATGTGAAGAAATGTTCTTTTTTGTTTATTGACATGATCTCAATTTTGAGCTATTGCATGGCTAGTTCATGGACCCATATTGTTACTTATAACCTGGTGTAATTCATTGGGTTGATTACACCATTTGNTAAGATGAGATGGCAACATTTTTCTGATGGAAAATGTTTGACAGTTTGTTTCTAGTTTGTGGTTCCGAAAATCCAAATCAAATCGCCGGAAGGAATCACAGGTTATTTATTGAAAACTCTCGTCAATAAACCCGAATAACTATTATGAGTAATATATTTAAGCTTAAACTGACTGCTTTAGGCCATCCTAATCCAGGAGATTTCAACTGTGAAGGTTAATATCAAGTTACAAGTCTTATATTCATTTCATATCCTACGCGTCGATCTAACATTCTATCCTATTTCACAGATGAAAAGGAATACAGGAGTGTAATTCTGTGGCTAGAAGATCAAAAGATCAGACATTATAAAATAGAAGAGCGAGATGGTCTCAGAAATATAGAGAAGGATAGTTGGAAGGAAGCTTTTAACACTTACCAACAAGATTTGGTGAGCCCTGTTGCTGAGGGCACTCCTAACGAACAATTAAACTGGCTACTATCATATGCTGTAAGACTAGAGTATGCGGATAATGGTATGTGAAGAAATGTTCTTTTTTGTTTATTGACATGATCTCAATTTTGAGCTATTGTATGGCAAGTTCATGGACCCATATTGTTACTTATAACCTGGTGTAATTCATTGGGTTGATTACACCATTTCTAATAAGTTCCCCGTAGTGACAGGCAAGACCTAAATTATAGAAATCTTTATGGATTTAACCTTTTGAACGCCAGAGCATAAACGCATTGGTGTGCCCCCGATGCCAAGCCACAAATGTACCATACTTTTTGTCACATATTTGTGATGTTTGGCATACAGGGCATGCGCTTGCTTGTCACCTATTTGTGACAGTGGCATTCAAAAGGTTAAGCCTGCTTTTTTATTATTAATACTAAAATAAAACCATTGTTATTATTTTGATTGGTGACTCATCTCTTGCACAATTTTAATTCCAGTTGATAAATACAAAAATGCAAAAGTGGAAAAACCTAAACAGGCTACACCCAATGTTGTGTCTTCCAATCCTCTGGATAACCTTGATTGTAAGTGTGGCAGAGATTTTCCTTGTAAATATTCTTTTGCAAGGCTGGGTTTAAAATACTCATTTTTCCTTACAGTTTCAAGCCCAGCATTCATAACAGGTGTAGAAAGAGTATCAACATTGGTTGGTATTGGGCCACATCCAGACCCTAAGTTCCGGTTGTCAGCCCTAGCTAAAATACTTAAAACAACACCCCATCCTGAGCCACCTCCAACTGAGGTTAACCTTATCCAGCAACCATCTGATGTCTTGGAGCTACTGTTTGTTCAGGACCTCAGGGACTTGCAGACCAAGATCAATGAGGCATTGGTTGCGGTTCAAACTGTTACAGCTGATCCACGAACTGACACCACCCTTGGAAGGGTTGGGAGATAAATTGTTAATCATCAATTGGGCATCTTGTCAACACATAAAATCTAGTCTGATACACTGACGTCATAAAAGTTGCAGATAATTTATAACATTATTTTTTCTTGTAACTACATCATTGAAGATGCCCAGGTTCATACTAACATACTGCACACCTCTGCATTTACTTACCGTAAATTAAGTTATTACTTTGAATCTGATGAGAGCTTCCAACAGAAAAATAGATAAATACACATTTAGGTCAACTATAAATAAAAGAGTGTACTTATGTTTTTTTCTAAAGCTAGTGCATTGAGTAGTATTAAAATTTCAACTCCCAAGAACTGATTTGTAAGCTATTTATATCAATAAATAAAACAATAACTTTAATACCTTAGTTTAATTCTGTAATTAAATTAACAATTTGTTTAGGTACTCCTAAGTGTACATTTTTTTGGTATAGTAAACAACAGCATGGCCACTAGCTACTAAGATAAACAAAATGCACATATTCATAAAAATCTTGAACCTAAAAATGCACAACACTTGCATACGTTGATCGGGCTACAGATCAGTTTGTAACAAATATATAACTATGAAGATTCAATGCATTCCACCTCCTTTCTCAAGCATTTGTGCAAATCTATTAGTGATGAGTAGAGAAACATCTATAAACCTCTCAACACAATTTGTAATGCAGGTTTCTGTACGAGAGTCTAATTTGGCTCCAGGCTTGTCCACACATTTGTCCCAGCAAAAGTCGTTGAATTCATGGATCTGGAATTAAAAGACGGTTGCATGTACTATGGCAAATCAAGCATTACAAAAGCTGGTATATAGGTTGTCGCGTAAGTGATGCATTTAGACAGGAACTAATAACACAAGAAACTAGAAAATATTCCTACCTTCAATATTTTAAATTGAAAGATTTTAAACATTTAAGATTATAAGAATATTATCATTAATCATCATAACAGCCGAAATACGTCCACTGCTGGACAAAGGCCTCCCCAAGTGTCGCCAAAACAACCGCTCCTGTGCGTCTTGCATCCATCGGCTATTATATATCATCTTTGCGTGAAAAGAAATAATGATGCAATGGTACAGAATATATTTACCTGAGCATGGAACTGAGCCTTTTGCTTTTCTGCAAGGAGAAAATCTTGCAGTTCAGAGTCAGCACCCTTAGGGCTCGGATAATCAGACGACAGATCAGTCATTGTCGATATTGTTTGGAGTGTCCGCAATTATTTTCCAAGTAATTCAACTTATGTTGGTTTGAGGTTATGCTTCTTGCGTTTCGATTTAACTCAATGACACCAGACAAACTTCGAACCAAAATGACATTGGGATCTTAACTTGAAAAAATTAAACGCAACGTCTTTTTTATTCTGGCTTGAAAACAAAGGCCTTTGAGTTATGTTTTTCAAGTTTCGCTAGAAAAGTCCCTAAGACTTCAAAAATTTTGATAGAAGTAATCAAACCTTTCCCAGATTAGGTTCACGCATACGACCCTAATCTCTTCAAAATTAGAGTGAACGGGCTTCTTCTGGGTAAGCTCGCTCCATCGTCGACTTTGTCTCTGTCATCTATGACCTAGACTAGAGTCAAGAGCAAACCCATATTAAATAAAAAAAAAAAAAAAAAAAGGTTATCGAGTCTGAAAGTAAGTCGTAAGCTGTTTTCCTACCAAGATCGAAAGCAAAGTGAGTGTAGCATGAGAATAGGTCCAAAATAAAACGAATTGATTGTAACTTATCAAAAAATGTCTTTTTCACGAATAACAAGTTCACAAGGAATGTTTTCCAATAAAATTAAGTAGTTTATCATTGAGTGGTTTACGAGCGTTATCAGCAAATACATATTGGCACGCGTTCAGGGCTAATCTTGCAGTTTGTGATGAAGTTAGAGAGAAGGTGTTGACACATATTTGGTATTCTCGAGATAGTGACGTTGAGAAAACACCTTTATCGTCCGTCTGTGAATTAAAAAAACATATAGTCAGCTTTGATATATTGCGGCCCGATTTTAAAATCGTCAGATAGGTAACTTATTAGCGATACAAAGATTACGCGCCCGCCTCTAGCGGCGAAATTTAAAAGTTGCGTAAGAGCGACACTTGCAGCATTGCCAACACCAATTTATCAAAATTCCCGAAAATCTAAGTCAAATTCCTCAATTTGGTGACAATGAAAATCTACTGATTCCCCAAAAAACCCCCTCCATTTTTTGAAAGAAATGAAACAAATTTCAACAAATTTTCTAAGATTTATATTCCTTTTAACATCTTTATTTTTTTTTCACACTTTTTTCGTATTTTTGTGGCCAACAAGTGCACTGTAGTGTCACGTTTACTCCATCGAGAAAAACTCGATGGAGTAAACGTGACACTACAGTGCATTTTTAATTACTTACCTTGTTGCCATTAAAAAGTACAGACGCCAGCACATCGAGCTACAACAATCTGTCAAATTTCTATTCGATTTTCAACTTTATTTCTAAAGTTTCGTGTAGCTTGATGTGCTGGGGCGTCGGTACTACAGTGTTTGTATTAATGATTTGCGTTTCTCTGCTTTAACATTTTTAAGGACACTAAATTATCGCTCGATATTCCGAACGAACCAGCAAATGGCTCCCATTAAATGGCAAAAGACATCGCGGTAGACCAAGGGGAAGGTAGCGGGACGAGTTCGATACCAACCGACATAGTAAATGATAGACTTGTGTGGAAAAGGGAGAGGGAGGTCTTTGCCCAGCAATGGGACGAAATAGGCTATATAGATAACGAACGCATGGGTCGAGCGATATAAATAAATTAAAAAAGGAAGTCATTCGCTATCCATGAGAAACGTAACAAAAATGTTAAGATAAGTATTCGATCTCTGGAAAAAGTGGTCTGACTTGGCCCGGACTATCGATCTTCAAAATCCCCACACTTTCCCTACATAATGCCAATCTCCAATCAACTTTAGATTCCCTGCAGTTTGAGGAACTCTCCACAAGTTGGCAATGCTTTATGAAAACTGTCAAAGTGTCGTCAGACAGCTTCGTAATTTGACACTAGAGGCGCTAGTTAGAATCTTTGCATCGCCAGCCAATAGAGCTATCTACAGAATCCGTTTCCTCCTCTGACCACACTCAAAAAAGCTGCTGCCGCTTTTTTGTAATGTAACATATTTGCAATATATTTTATTCTTAATTAATTTTACAATATTTTATCCTTTTGATAAAAGTTGACAGTTGAAAAAAGACTGAACATTAATTTAATTTCGTAGAGAAAGTTAACCCATGAGGTACCCTAAAAATAATATCTGTGCTAGGGCAAAAGGTTCATAGGACTGATTGTGAAGTTCAATGTGGCTGAGAGCTAAAAGGGAGTAATGTTTAATGATTAAGTATTTACTTACACATATTATAATGGGTACTTCTGCATCATACAGAAGTTTAAAGTGGTGGGAGTCATAATCTGATGTGGACTTCGTATTGACATTGCTAGTGAGACACACCTCTGAAAAATAGCATAAAGATGATTAAATAGCAATAAATATAATGACCACAAGTTTGGTCTGAATAAATAATTACTTTTAACCACTTACCAACAGGTATTTTCAGTTTGNTAATCTGATGTGGACTTCGTATTGACATTGCTAGTGAGACACACCTCTGAAAAATAGCATAAAGACGATTAAATAGCAATAAATATAATGACCACAAGTTTGGTCTGAATAAATAATTACTTTTAACCACTTACCAACAGGTATTTTCAGTTTGCAGAGGGTTGACCATGTTTCTTCAGTTCCACCATACTTGGGATGAATACAGGTGCCATGTCCTAGCCTGTCTGGTTTGAATTTCAGCATTTCAAGTATTTCTTCCGGGTTGCAAACTTCACCACAATGTAGTGTTACCTGAAATAAAAATAACAAAGGAAGTTTAGAACTACCTTCCTACTAAATTATATAAATGCGAAACTGAGCTGCGATTTGTCTTCCTTTCACAGTGCAACAGATCGTGGTAGTTTTCTGTGTAGAGATATTTATAATTGCTGAAGTTGTGAGATAGACTATTGCAATGAAACTGTGGTTAAAAATGTAGAGGAAATTGAGATACTGCTCACTTTCAAGCCTGCTTCCTTTGCCTGCAGCAGGGCTGGTACAAAACTCTTGAACTCTCCTGCCATAGGGTCACCACTTAGCTCAATACCCACTACCACATCAGGGTTTTTTTTAAAGCACTCTATAGCCAGCTTCGCTATTTCCTCTGCCTCACAAACTGGTGATTTTCTGTTGATAGACACTATAAGGTGTGACATCATTGTGAGATGTAGAGAAGATTTCCTGAAAACAAAAAGTCAATAAATTTAAATAAATAACAATAGCATTATGGTTCCCAAATTCAACAAATTAATAACAAATCAGAGACAATATGTAATTACTCAACTGCCGAAAATAATTTATGATTCAACGGACTGGCAACTTGAAAAACTGATAATTATTACTCACTGTATAGTATCAATAATGGTTTCAATATACTGCAATTTGGTCATGTGTGGGGTGTCCCGTGGTGTACTTCTGAGTTCAAGGTAACAGCAGCCATCGTCTTGAAACTCTTGAAGTGTCAGACTGGTGGCTAGTGCCAATGCCTTGGGAGTGCTCGTCAGGGAATGTGCGATGCTGAATACTTGGAAACAGCTGTTAAAAACATTACTCATAATCATAATGATATTTTTTATTGTGCAAATTGTAAAAAAACTATTTCAGGAGCAGAGAACAGGTGTTCATTCATGTTGGTAGTATTAGTTGGTGGCATTCTGTTTATTATGTTCAGCCTGTAGGAAAAAGGTGTTTATTTTATGACAGAAAACTGCACTTTTACAATATGTATCCATTAACACTAGTCTTTTAATGCCCGTGAATATACATAGTACCAACACATTGTTTGACCAAATGATATTGTTTATTTAAATTAGGAACATTTACATGCACAACATATTTTACGAATGACTCATGCAATATATATAGATGAGACTATGTATTTGCTATTATTATATGTTAAGATTGAAGGAAATATACAGAGAAGACTGATGTTGGCTAATTAGAGATGCACATTAAGAAGAAAAATGGATTTTATCTTTGATGGGCGGGATGGGTCTATTATGCAACCTTTGAAGAGCACTGCAGATATGGGGTATCTCAAACTTCAGATAGTTATGGTACAGTTATAATTAACGCACTACTTGTCATAAGGGCCAATGATGAAAAATGTTATTTATTACACTTACTCCGTCAGGTTTCTCGAATCACCGGCGCCGATTTGAAATTCATCAAAGAAAGCATTTGTTTTGTCTTCGAGACCCGAATCAGCGTGGTATCTCTTTAGTTCTAGCATCGTAGCTGGGCTCAAAGAACCGTTCAAATGAGCATGTAACTCCTAAAACAAAATTGTTGTGGCAAAACAATAATAATTTAAGAATAAAGTTTTTCAAAAACTACGCGGTATACTTACAACTTTTGGCAATTCCACAAAGAAAGCATCGGAGTTCATGGTTACTTAAACAACGAGCGATGCGTCCCAATATCTTTCCGAACTAATAAATATTATTCTAAAGTAAATATTTCAATAAAACAAGGAAAACTATAAGTGAACAATAACTNAACAACGAGCGATGCGTCCCAATATCTTTCCGAACTAATAAATATTATTCTAAAGTAAATATTTCCATAAAACAAGGAAAACTATAAGTGAACAATAAGATCTTAATTATCTTTGGAAATTGTACTAAACCAATCACGAGCTAGTACTTTATCAATGTAGTGTGCTATTGGCTGATATTTTTATTTGTTTATGTCACCTTTGATCGAAAAAAAAACAAATGGTTTATGTTCAACCACTGTTCCACAAAGACACGTATCCGAATATTGAATCTTTCACTGTCAGCACAGATAATATAATACTAGCGGTCAGTAAAAAAGTGTCAATGTCAACTGATAAGAAAGTGATAACGCTATCGCATTTTTGTTGTTTGGTTTGATTGATTGATTGATGCGGTGTTTGTTTGTTACTTTTGAACTATATGTTAACATGTTTAAATTATTAATAGTACTATTTTATTTAGGTTTTAATCATTATTTAGTAGAGAGCGAACCGAATGTTCCTATAGTAATAACAACATGGTGGTTCACAAATTCAACTGTAAAAGGTAAAATGATTAAACTATTTAATCTGACTAAAAATAACTATAATAATTATATATGACTACAGGCATGCATGCACTATTCTTATATACTTTTTTCTTCTATTCTTGATTTTTATTACAGTTTTTCCTGTAAAATATCTATTCATCTTCATCACACATCTGGTAAACATTCTTAGACCCAACTCAGGGAATATTATTTCTTAAAATTATGATGTTGCAGCTTGGGAGGTTCTTAAAGAAGGTGGTACAGCTTTAGATGCTATAGAACAGGGTGCTTCAGTATGTGAAGTTCAGCAATGTGATGGCACAGTAGGATACGGAGGGAGCCCTGATGAGAACAGTGAGACAACACTGGATGCTCTCATTATGGATGGGTAATCTATTTTCCGTGTAATTTGTAAAAAGTTATTTATTGCTAACATCATAATTATTCATGTTCATTTACAATTAAATAGACAACACAATACACTCATATTTTATCAAAAAAATGTGCAAAGAATTTCCCTTTAACATTACTTACCTATTAACTCATAAAATATAATTTATGTTTTTAGATATTCATTTGAAAGGAGAATTTAAATTCATAAAAATAATTGCAATATTTTTGCTTTTATATTACACTTTTCTGTAAGGATAATCACATACCTTTTATAATTTCTGGAATGCTTCTGACAATAATAGATTGGTTGGACAATTCATCACACAAGGAAAAGTGGAAGGGTAAAGAGGCAAAATTGCCTACTATTGGGTCAATATAAGATGATAAAAACATTTTGTCTCATTTTCAGGAAAACCATGAATGTGGGTGCTGTAGGAGCTCTCCGCAGGATAAAAAGCGCAATATCAGTTGCACGCCATGTTCTAGAGCACACTAAACATTCATTTCTAGCTGGTGAACTGGCAACACAGTTTGCTGTTCAGATGGGATTCCAAGAAGAGTCTCTTTCTACTAGTGAATCTAAACAACTCTGGTTGAAATGGCACAATCAGAACCACTGCCAACCTAATTTTTGGATGGTAAGGTATTAAAAATGTGAGATTTGGCTAACATTTGAATTTTTAGCTAAATAATTTCAATTTTTAAAATGCCAAAAGATGGCCTATTTCCAGCACTTCATTGAATTCAAGGAGGCACCTATAATATTTACTTAGATAAACACAACAAGTAGGTAACAACATTATTTATCTAATCTCAGGGTGTCAAGCCAGATCCTAGCAAGTACTGTGGTCCCTATCAGCAAATTGAGAAAAATGAAGATATACATCCTGAAGTACAGATGATAGTGGATAGATATAATCATGATACAATTGGAATGGTTGCTGTGGACAGTATTGGCGATGTAGCAGCCGGCACTTCGACCAATGGCGCTAAATATAAAATACCTGGGTAATATATCAACTGCAGAATATTTTAAAATGATTCAATTCAAACTAACACCAACACATAAAAAAGTTAAGATTCAGACGAAGATTTTTTTAGGGTTTCAAACATCCGTAAGAAACCCCTCCCTCACTCGGGTGTCTGTCTGTCTGTCTGTCATTCCGCCTGTCACAGTAAATTCTGTTGAAAGGGATAGAACAGTTGTGGCATAGCCTATGAGAGGAGGCTTTGCCACAAAGGGTCTATCCCCTTTGAGTTTGGGGGTCACTTTTGGAGAAAAAGTGGAAAAAAAAAGTCACAGACGCTCTTTTCATGCAACATGTTGCAAAAATGAAATTTGTTCGGAACCCTTTGCACTTGAGTCGTCTTTGAACTGCTCCGTTGGTCTCGCGGTCGCAAGCGCGACTGCCGAGCGTTATTGGGATTTTCCAATAGGGATTTCTCAGTGACAGCCCGGTGTTAGGAAGTTGGTGGTGTGACACCCCCTTGCCTCGGAAAGCGCGTTAAGTCGTTGGTCCTGCGCCAGATCTCTCTCCGGTCGTGTCGGGTTGCCGTCCCATCGGAATATGAGAGTGATGGAAGAGGGAGTGCACGTGTGTTTGCGCAAACATTTATGCACTATAATATGTCCCGCGCCGATGGCTAGTCTCGGTTGAGATTGGCCGCCATGGCCAAAATCGGTCAGGAGGACTAACTTCAGTACCTACTCGAGCACTGCCAGTTTTTTCATTTGAAATTGATTGCATTTATACAGGAGAGTTGGTGATTCTCCTATACCCGGGGCTGGCGCCTACGCAGACAATGAAGTAGGAGGTGCCGCGGCTACCGGCGATGGCGACATCATGCTTCGGTTTTTGCCGAGGTAAGCAAATACATATTAAGAAAAAGGAATTGAGTATTGTGGATAAACTAGGAGGAGGCCGATGTTCATTGTCCAGTGCCCATGCGCTATTGTGGACTTTTCTTGGGGGTGGCAACTGTAAGAATCTGAATCTGAAAAATCTAAAGAGGATACAGAACTACTTGTAAAATATGGGTACTTTCTTTTTTTTTCAGCTTTTTAGCAGTGGAAGAAATGCGTCGTGGAGCATCCCCTAAGGAAGCTTCGCAAACAGCAATCAAAAGAATAGCAACACACTACCCTGATTTTATGGGTGCTGTAATAGCTTTAACAAAAACAGGGCAATATGGTGCTGCATGTCATGGAATTCCGTCATTTCCATTTGTGGTACAAGATAAAACACGAAAAGTTTTTGAAGTTGTAACTATTAAATGTTGATACAAATACATCTTTGATAAAAATAAAATATTTAATTTTTTACCTAGAAACGCCCTGATATTATACTATAAACACTTAAGACAACACACACACAACAGATATCTGAGTTCATCGGAAAACTTGAGACTAGAGATCCATATCCAATGCACCGATGCATTCCATCAGCTTTTACGGTTCAAGCGGTGCGGTTATGGAATGCCTTGCCCGTGTCGCTAAGGCGTGCTCAATCTTTGTCTACTTTTAAACAATGGTCAGAAATCACTACCTACCTCTCTCTTTAATCGTTTTTATTTGGGTTATACTTATAAGCTTTTTGTTTCGTAATTATTATTGTATATATATATCTAAAATGTATTTATTGTATATACTAGCACTTTGGTTAAGAAGATATTCCACGAAATTCAACTGCCTGCCTACTTCAAAGGGTAGTCTTGGAAAATAAATCTCAACAATTTTCATTAATAACCCTTTTTGCTGCTGAGACCACATGAACAGCGCAATTGTTGCGCCCTTCATCCTGTTGGGGGTTGATTATGAAATAATCCGTTTCAGTCCTTAAACCCACGTATTTCTCATTTGTATTGTTAATTTTTTGCCGGATTTCAACTTTTTTTGGCCAAGCGTTGAGTTTTTTAATTATGAAATTAATTATGACATTTTTTATTATTCATTTAGGTCAGTATTTGTGCCAAGTTTATAAACCCAAGAAATAAGATTAAAACTTTAACACCCCCTTAAAACCCATTGAAGGGTAGTTTTGAAAAATGTATTATGACATTATGTACTATTCATTTAGTTCAGTATTTGTACCAAGTTTCAAGTTTATAAACCCAAGGAATAAGATTCTTCCATACAATATTGAACACTTCCTAAGTCGTCTTTTGGGGGTAGTAAACTGAAAAACGAATGATGACAAACTTTATTATTCACGTAGGTCAATATTCTTACCTAGTTTCAAGTACATTTGCCTAAGCAATACGATTTCCGATACAAACTTCCAAACGGATTTTTGGAAACTCCCCCCGTAAAGGAGTGAAATAGGGGGTTATTTCCCTCCTTTACGGGGGGAGTTTCCAAAAATCCTTCATGTTTTGAAAGTTTCGTGTTTAATCAGTGCGTGGATGAATGAGTGTTCTTACGCTTTTATATAATAGATAGGTAAATAATAGGTAAAGAAAAAAATAAAAACAGTACTGTAGGTAGACTAAGGTGTACTGTTTTAATTTTTTTCTTTAAAATCCATCCAAAGGTGGTCTTGAAAAGATCGCTTTTAGCGATGAGGCCGCCAATTGTGTCACCCTATGTAATGTTTTCTTCAACTATATTTTCTGTAACTTA
>NDFZ01001198.1:0-13080 GCA_002192655.3 Mamestra configurata | reverse complement strand
AATTTTGTAAAAAGTAGTGCAGACGCGAGCACATCAAGCTACAAAAATCCGTCAAATTTATAAATTTACTTTATCGCTAAAGCATTATAGGTTCAAGGTTGATTGGGAAAATTTGACAGTTTCGGGTAGTTTGAAGTGCTGGCGTCTCGTCTGTTCATGATTTTAAACAAATACGATGGGAGTAGGAGTGTACGAAAAATAAACTTTATATACTTTACCTGCATGAATTTTCAAAGCCTTCTGCTTTAGTACGACGTATTTTTTGTATTCAGTGTCCAAACATATTTAGATTCCGATAGTTGGTTGGAAGTTACATATTTGAGCCGTTTGGGGTCGAAACTCTTGGACCGTGGGGTCCGAGTGCTAAAAACTAGGAACTGTTTAAACCCCTGATTGATATTTCGCGTGACCCAAAGGCTGGCTTGGACAGAAGATAAACATTGCCATACAACGTAACAAAAATATTAAAAGATGCAATATTTTTAGCACTCGTTTTGAGTTTGTTTTACTTTCCATGGCTGTTATATGATTTCACATAGTGGATTTCTGCAATTAGTTTGTCAGTCTACCCTTCGTCAAGCTGGGCTGTTTTCATGTAATTTCATATTATTATCGGTCTATTGGCTAATGGAATGAAATTTATTTTATTTTATTAATAAGTTCTTGGTTCAGCTAAAATGTTTCAAGATAGTAATTTAGAATTTTAGTATTTTTACCATAAACAAATAAGCAGTAGATACTAAAACCTTTTAAGTAAGAAAAACATACATGCAATAATGAACCTAATCTTAATGGGGAAAGAGCTATAACGGCTTGTATTATATTTAGTTGGCATAGACAGATTCGTGGTAAGTTGACAGAAAATCAATGAAGTGTGTGGAATAGACAATGAAGCATAGACTGAGGTCAGCTGACTTCATTTCTATCATTGGTCTTGTGATAAGTTGTGATCCTCCGCCATTCTCGGTCCGACTTTTCCGTCTTTCTCGTCCCGTGAGTTGGATTTTAAATATTAAAATATTGTAATTCGTACATTATTAAGCTTGTTATTGTAGGTGTATGTGTTATTGACTGTGGATATTCTTCCTCTCTTCCTAAATTGCGGTAAGATTGTTCCTGATTCTGCCATAGTATTTCTTTCTTGAGAACCGTGTAATGTCACGCATTAGTAAGATTTTTCGGTTTATCTGCGGCCCAGTTTCGTTCTAAAGTGTTATTAGTGCCCTTTTGAGTACTAATTAGAAAGGATATTGGTTTATTAGGCAGGTATTTCAATATTATACTGTTAATTGTCGTTCCACCCATTTATCATGTGACTGAAGAGATTTGTATCAGAACACTTGAGCTCCTTAGTAATACTACTTGATTGCAATCTGTGCTATTACTCTGGCTCTGCCGAAGTATCAAATTTTGTTAATTAAGGATATTGGGAGGCAGTTTCCTTAGTGCATAGTTAGTTCTAGGCTCCTACTGTACTTATATGCTACTTATCCATTTTGACCAGAATCAAGTGATAACCGTGTAGCGCTTTTACATCATTTTGTTAAATGCTGGATCAACTTCTCCAGTTTAACATTCCTATTAGTACTTATCCAACTTTTTATTAAAATGGTTTTTTATATGATGGATGTAGTAGAAGTCCAAAAAAATTTNTAGCGCTTTTACATCATTTTGTTAAATGCTGGATCAACTTCTCCAGTTTAACATTCCTATTAGTATCCAACTTTTTATTAAAATAGTTTTTTATATGATGGATGTAGTAGAAGTCCAAAAAAATTAACTTGTGTGTACGACTTAAGTGGGACAGTCTGGTTTGACTGTTGTGTTTAGTTATGGGGTTAAAACCTACTAAAAACACTTTACCTTGCCATCTTTGATTTAGGTCGCATATTTGTAATTTTCTGTGTCTGTCAGACAACTTAGTGCCTAAACCACTAAGATAGAGGCATCATGAGATATTGTAACTGATTCAGCTTTAAACTCTCACATTTTTTCATTTCTTGAGTATGAGAAGGTGCACCAACGGAAGATTTTTATTGTATGCTTGATTGGTGCTTATGGTTTCGAAGTGATCAAGTCATGCTTATCAGCTTATAGAATACATTGTTACGAAATTGATACATGAAATACATATTATTGATTTTCAACTAAAAGACCTTTGTTTCTCCAAAAAGAATGGCAGATTTGGGTCATGTGACTTTTCACTATGGAAAAATCAATAAACAGGTCCATTACTTCACACTGCAATAACTGCATCATCTCATCAAATTATTTTGGCTATTACATATAATTGATCTTTCAAACCTGACACTTTTACTGTTATTATAAATCTATGGTTTATTCTAACTGGGCTACACCCTCAAGTTAAGGACGAGTCCTATAATTCTTGAATGAAAATAGGTTTTATGAGGCAACAATTCTTCCATGTAACATTCTATTTTTCCAAAATCTTCTTATAAAGTGAGATTTTGACATTGATGGATTGTGTTTATCAGTGCTCATTGATAAAAGGTACAAGTCAGCTGATCTGACACTACTCTCTTTAGTCTGGCCTACTTTGGCAGAACAGTGTTAACAATTTTTTCTTATTAGGGTATGTTTTAATTCTATTATTTTGGTATATTTTTGCATGAGTTTAATTTACAATTTTACAGTTTAAATATTGAAGTGACTTTACTCTGTGTAAATAATGGCAGATTCAAGGACAATCTTTCAGTGTGAATTGTAGTGTGTTGTAATAAAACTATTTCCAAAAAAATAAATGTTTTATGTATTATTTCTATAGTACTATGTTGTTATAACTTTATTGAAGTACTTATGTGTTTTAACAGTCTTAAGTGCTTGATGAACACAAAAAGATCTATGGTACCTACTTTTAGGGTTTGCCTTTCTGCACTTTACAGCAAGCAGAGACTTCTATCAATAAATAAATACTAGGGTATCTTACAGGATTTTTATTAAATATTGAAATGTGTTTCTGTTCAGGTATAGAATTAATAGTTCAAAATGAGCAAAAAGGAACAGCTGAAGAGGATCGCCGATGAAGAGAATGAGGAGAAGTTCGGATTTGTCTTCGCCGTATCCGGTCCCGGTACGTACACATCAAGCTTTAAACATTAGCTGATAGATAGAACTAGGAAGAACCCTTACTGCCAATAAATCTTACTGTTTTCTGGATTGAAGGTTATATAGCTTGCCAGGGTTAAGGACACAAGAGACAGATTTTTATCTAGAATAGCGCNACTAGGAAGAACCCTTACTGCCAATAAATCTTACTGTTTTCTGGATTGAAGGTTATATAGCTTGCCAGGGACACAAGAGACAGATTTTTATCTAGAATAGCGCATGTAATTACTTTTTGACAACATTTATTTCACTTAGCAACAACTGAGAAAGTTCACTAATAAGTGAGATAACTGATATTATGACATCATAGATCTTGACAAAATACTCATAAATGTCTTCGAAGGAAGCAAAAAGCTCTAACAGCAACTAGCACCTACATTCCCCTCTTCAATTAAAATAGCCAGCTCCAGGGGAGGTTCTAGCTAGAGCACAATGGACAAGTAAATAGGTCAACAATTTAGCCATAAAATATTAGGTCGAAACGTTATGACCGCGTATTACGTCATTCTTAGGCGTATTTGGCACCAGATTCTATTCATTGTGTTACATGACATAATGCAAGCTCCCGAAATTTGTAGTGCATTGACAAAACTTGGGAAAGATCTTTATAATAGTCAGCAATCATATTTAATATGTGGGTTCTATTTGACCAAAACAAAAATGGAGATGAAATTACTGTTTCCATCACTGTCAATGTCAACATAACTAGATTTGCAAGACTGTGTACATGGGGACATAATAGTCACTTATTTGTTAACTTTTCATCTTGACCCTGCGGGCAACGGCCCAAAAGTCCCCTGTAAGTTTTACAAATAAATATGAGTTGAAATGTACCTAGTGACTTTGTCCCACCAGTCGTCACGGCGGAGAAGATGTCCGGATCGGCTATGTACGAGCTGGTGCGCGTCGGGTACAACGAGCTGGTCGGAGAGATCATCCGTCTGGAGGGTGACATGGCCACCATCCAGGTATGTGGACCACTGCAGCTATCAGGATGTGAAACTACATTCTCAAGACAATATTTACTGACTGTGTAATATACAGGTTTTGTTATGGAAAAAATCCAAAATTCTGATATAATATTGTAAAATATAAATCTGGTGTTAGAAAAATCAGAATAAGTAGTTACCTACTGTCAATTAAAGAAAATACTAGCTTGTTAATCTCCAACTGCAGGGCAAATGAGGCTTTTATTTTTAAGAGAAAGAGAAGTAACTTGAATGGAACAATATTAACGAAGTAAAAAAAAAACAATATTTTTAACAATGGATTTCTAAAAAATTGACTCCCTGTATTCAAAACCAGGTATACGAAGAAACCTCAGGTGTAACCGTGGGTGATCCCGTCCTGCGTACCGGCAAGCCCCTGTCTGTGGAGCTGGGTCCCGGTATCCTGGGCTCCATCTTTGATGGAATCCAGCGTCCTCTGAAGGACATCAACGAGCTGACACAGTCCATCTACATCCCCAAGGGTGTCAACGTGCCCAGTCTTGCCAGGAACGTCACCTGGGAATTCAACCCTTTGAGCATCAAGGTGGGTAGACCGAGTGGCTTTTTACATGAAGATTATATTGGTTTGAGAAATTTGTCTTTGGCCAAACCAAGGTATAATTGAATATAAATCATGATATAGTCTTGGCTATTATGACTGAAGTCAAGAGATAGCCTGTCGAAACAATGTTGGCTTCCAGTCATGTCAGATGCAGCTGAACACCAGTGTTGTTCATTGAGCGAGCCTATGTTACTTCCAAAGTCCAGTTCCTGGTTAACACTAAACCGATTAATAATACTGGTTGTCTTTTGTCTCGCCTGTCGGCTGATCTACGAATGTCAATTCATTTATTTGACCATTAAAAGGCACTTATAAAATTTACATTTTGAAATTAAAATATTAGTAACTCTAGTTGTCCATTTGCAAAAAGTAGATTCTTATGGAGAAGAGCGGACAAGAAACACCGTAGTTCCAACTGCTTAATCCGAGGCTCAGAGGGGTCTCAGTACAGAATGGATAGTCACTAATCTATGCTCCGAACTCGGCAAGCGCTTAAACTTGAATATCGACGTTATTATTTAGTCACCATTATTGAGCAGCTTTCATAGTAAAATATTTGATGATATGTATATGTTTGTCCACCCAGGCCGGCTCCCACATCACCGGAGGAGACCTGTACGGTATCGTGCACGAGAACACGTTGGTGAAGCACAAGATGCTGATCCCTCCCCGCGCCAAGGGTACCGTCACATACATCGCGCCCGCTGGCAACTACCAAGTCACTGTAAGTATTTAATAAATGGATTAAATTCACAGAACGCAAAGTATGACTTTGCCAAAAAAAAAACTACTAAAAATAAAATACTGCCTTGTTTCTTATGTATTTTAAAATAGAATAGAAAAGATTTATTTGACACAGACAGCAACAAACACATAGTAAAAAAACATAATGAAACATCCTCTAAAGAACCCCATTCTCCAAAGTAGAATGTTAGAAATGCGTCGAAGTTAAATTGCTCCTAATATTTTAGTTGCAACTGATTATTGTTTACAATAATTTTTCCGTCGTAGTAGTTGCACGTGTATGACACAAGGATAGGACAAATTAAGTCTTGTCTCCGAGCTCGCAATACAGCTGCGGTACTTCTGAAATAAGAAAACGAAAAGCTTGCGCTGTAAAACATAGATGTGTACTTAGCAAGACGACGTTGCAAATCAACGCCTTTCACATTTCCATAAGACAGTACTAGTAATGTGGAGTCCATTTTCNACAAATTAAGTCTTGTCTCCGAGCTCGCAATACAGCTGCGGTACTTCTGAAATAAGAAAACGAAAGGTTTTTATTAAGCTTGCGCTGTAAAACATAGATGTGTACTTAGCAAGACGACGTTGCAAATCAACGCCTTTCATATTTCCATAAGACAGTACTAGTAATGTGGAGTCCATTTTCCGCACCAAGATTTTCAATGATAAGGGGAGGAGACTGCGGGCCTAGCTCCAGCAGCTCCGAACCTCTCTTGTATTGTCGTGGTGGTGTAGCACCTCAGTTAGTCACTCTACGCCGCCGTGTGCAGGACGTGGTGCTGGAGACGGAGTTCGACGGCGAGAAGGAGAAGTACTCCATGCTGCAGGTGTGGCCGGTGCGCCAGCCGCGCCCGGTGGCCGAGAAGATGCCCGCCAACCACCCGCTGCTGACCGGCCAGAGGGTGCTCGACTCGCTGTTCCCGTGAGTACACTACACATTCAAGAAAAAACTCGTTGTAAAAGTAATGCCAAAAGGTCGTATATGCCACAAGATTTTCAGTGCAAGAGCTAAATTTTGCACATTAGTATCTATTTTTTTGGATTGGACTAATAATGACATCAATAAGTACAACCCCACATAGAAGTCTCTCTCTGAACTGTTGATTTATTTACATGAATTAGTTAGAATTGAAAAAACAAACTCAAGACTGTAATTTTTTATCATGACTACTTGTTCAGCTAACTGCTTGTAGTATTAAAATACAGGTCAATCTTAGATTATAATTAATATTCATAACCATTTCCTCAACTACCTACTTTAGTAAACTATGTTGATTTTCTAGTGACGGTTTGTCATAAAATGGTCCCTATTTGGTTNCTGATTTGGCTTTAAACTTTTATTATGATAAAATATATGAATCTTTCGAAGCTAGCATTTCTCCGAAAACTAAACATATTAGTAATAGAAGATATCCAGAATGGTATAACTTAGATCTTATTAAAGAAATTAAATTAAAATACAATTTGCACAAAAAGTATAAAGCGACCAAATCTCCAAGTGACTATGAGGCATTCTCTCAGTGTCGGGCAAAGGTGAAAGCGGAAACAGTGCGTACTCACCTCCGGTACAGAGACCGGGTACAGAACCATCTAGCTACAGACCCTAAGTCATTCTGGAATTACGTAAGGTCGAAAAAAGATACTTCTAGTCAGTACAAATTGATCAAAGAGGGGCAAGTTCTAATTGGTGATGAATCCGCCAAGGAATATGCACGATTCTTTCACTCTGTGTACAGCGCGACAGCGGGCACGCTGAGCGCGGAGGCGGCGTGCGGGGAGGCAGCGCCGAGCGGCGTGTATGCGCACCTCGCCTGCCTTGAGCAGGCGGCCGTCCGGCGCGCGCTGACTTGTTTGCCGCCTAAGCGCTCAGTGGGTCCGGACGGTATTCCGCCCTTCATTTTGAGGGATTGCCGCATGGTTTTAATAGAACCTTTGATGCACATATTTAATGCTTGTTTATCGGTGGCATACTTTCCGAGTCTTTGGAAACTTACGCGGGTGGTACCTATACCGAAAGGTCAAGGTGGCACGGATGTCAGTGACTTCAGGCCGATCGCGGTATTGAGCGCGCCAGCTAAGGTATTTGAGATGGCTGTTCACAATTGCCTTTATGCACAGATAGGCCCTCATTTGTCTGATGCGCAGCACGGGTTCCGTCCTGGACGCGGTACAACGGGGAACTTACTTCACCTGATGACACAGTTGGTACCAGCTGTTGACGCTGGGCTTCAGGTAGACGTAGCCTATCTTGACTTTAAAAAGGCGTTCGACACAGTCGACCACGACATACTCTTGTCGAAGCTGGCAGGTATGGGCTGCACACTTCATACAGTAAAGTTCTTCGCCAGTTATCTTCGAGATAGAAGTCAGTATGTGGACTGTGGCGGACATTTCTCGGAGCCCTACTACACCAGATCGGGCGTTAGTCAAGGTACGAATTTGGGACCCTTACTATTTATTATTGTGGTAAATGATTTACCACAAGTAGTCAGGTCAACATGCCTGCTATTTGCTGACGACCTTAAGTTGTCTACAGTCATAAAAGACACTGCGGATCGTGACATGCTGCAGCACGACTTGGATAGGGTTAATGAATGGAGTCACTGCAATAAGCTATACTTTAATGTATCAAAGTGCTCGGTGATTTCATTCACACGCACACGAAGCCCACAACACCACCAGTACTGCATGGATGGGGAGCCGCTGCAGCGTGTCACGGAGGTAAAGGATTTAGGCATTCATTTCACCAGTGATTTACACTTTCGCAAACACGTGGTACACGTTTGTAAAAAGGCGTACAGGAATCTGGGATTTGTGCTGCGTCAGGCAAATGACTTCACGAACATCAATGCATTGAGGGCTTTGTACGAGGCTCTTGTGAAGAGTCATCTGGAATATAATGCGGCCGTCTGGAGCCCGAGTGAAATAAAATACAAAAATATGCTCGAACGGATACAGAACAAATTCATTCGATTTATGTATTTAAAGCTGTATGGGATATACCCGGGATACCCATTACTGTATCCTACCTTGTTCTGTCTCGGTATGGTGGGCTACTATAAATTAGAAATCAGACGTGAAGTGGCACTGGCAACGTATCTTTTTAAAGTTCTTAGAGGCAGTATACAAAACTCAGGTATACTATCAGAAATAGGGTTTTGTATACCGGATAGGTACGTGGAGCGGCGGCGCAGGCCGCTGCTACTGGTGGTGCCACGGGCGCGCACTAACCTGCTGGGGCGCGCACCGCTGACTCGTGCGCTGCGCACTCTCAACACGGTGGCGGATGCATTAGACTTATTCACCTGTACACTGGGTGAGTTCACAAGGGCCACGTACTATGTAGCGTGTAAGATGTAGTTAAGAAAGTTTTTTGTAAGTTACTTTGTCGCATTAGATGTAATCTGTAATGGCAAAGGAAACGTGTGTGTAATAAATAAATAAATAAATGTAATTACTTTTTGACAACATTTATTTCACTTAGCAACAACTGAGAAAGTTCACTAATAAGTGAGATAACTGATATTATGACATCATAGATCTTGACAAAATACTCATAAATGTCTTCGAAGGAAGCAAAAAGCTCTAACAGCAACTAGCACCTACATTCCCCTCTTCAATTAAAATAGCCAGCTCCAGGGGAGGTTCTAGCTAGAGCACAATGGACAAGTAAATAGGTCAACAATTTAGCCATAAAATATTAGGTCGAAACGTTATGACCGCGTATTACGTCATTCTTAGGCGTATTTGGCACCAGATTCTATTCATTGTGTTACATGACATAATGCAAGCTCCCGAAATTTGTAGTGCATTGACAAAACTTGGGAAAGATCTTTATAATAGTCAGCAATCATATTTAATATGTGGGTTCTATTTGACCAAAACAAAAATGGAGATGAAATTACTGTTTCCATCACTGTCAATGTCAACATAACTAGATTTGCAAGACTGTGTACATGGGGACATAATAGTCACTTATTTGTTAACTTTTCATCTTGACCCTGCGGGCAACGGCCCAAAAGTCCCCTGTAAGTTTTACAAATAAATATGAGTTGAAATGTACCTAGTGACTTTGTCCCACCAGTCGTCACGGCGGAGAAGATGTCCGGATCGGCTATGTACGAGCTGGTGCGCGTCGGGTACAACGAGCTGGTCGGAGAGATCATCCGTCTGGAGGGTGACATGGCCACCATCCAGGTATGTGGACCACTGCAGCTATCAGGATGTGAAACTACATTCTCAAGACAATATTTACTGACTGTGTAATATACAGGTTTTGTTATGGAAAAAATCCAAAATTCTGATATAATATTGTAAAATATAAATCTGGTGTTAGAAAAATCAGAATAAGTAGTTACCTACTGTCAATTAAAGAAAATACTAGCTTGGTAATCTCCAACTGCAGGGCAAATGAGGCTTTTATTTTTAAGAGAAAGAGAAGTAACTTGAATGGAACAATATTAACGAAGTAAAAAAAAAACAATATTTTTAACAATGGATTTCTAAAAAATTGACTCCCTGTATTCAAAACCAGGTATACGAAGAAACCTCAGGTGTAACCGTGGGTGATCCCGTCCTGCGTACCGGCAAGCCCCTGTCTGTGGAGCTGGGTCCCGGTATCCTGGGCTCCATCTTTGATGGAATCCAGCGTCCCCTGAAGGACATCAACGAGCTGACACAGTCCATCTACATCCCCAAGGGTGTCAACGTGCCCAGTCTTGCCAGGAACGTCACCTGGGAATTCAACCCTTTGAGCATCAAGGTGGGTAGACCGAGTGGCTTTTTACATGAAGATTATATTGGTTTGAGAAATTTGTCTTTGGCCAAACCAAGGTATAATTGAATATAAATCATGATATAGTCTTGGCTATTATGACTGAAGTCAAGAGATAGCCTGTCGAAACAATGTTGGCTTCCAGTCATGTCAGATGCAGCTGAACACCAGTGTTGTTCATTGAGCGAGCCTATGTTACTTCCAAAGTCCAGTTCCTGGTTAACACTAAACCGATTAATAATACTGGTTGTCTTTTGTCTCGCCTGTCGGCTGATCTACGAATGTCAATTCATTTATTTGACCATTAAAAGGCACTTATAAAATTTACATTTTGAAATTAAAATATTAGTAACTCTAGTTGTCCATTTGCAAAAAGTAGATTCTTATGGAGAAGAGCGGACAAGAAACACCGTAGTTCCAACTGCTTAATCCGAGGCTCAGAGGGGTCTCAGTACAGAATGGATAGTCACTTATCTATGCTCCGAACTCGGCAAGCGCTTAAACTTGAATATCGACGTTATTATTTAGTCACCATTATTGAGCAGCTTTCATAGTAAAATATTTGATGATATGTATATGTTTGTCCACCCAGGCCGGCTCCCACATCACCGGAGGAGACCTGTACGGTATCGTGCACGAGAACACGTTGGTGAAGCACAAGATGCTGATCCCTCCCCGCGCCAAGGGTACCGTCACATACATCGCGCCCGCTGGCAACTACCAAGTCACTGTAAGTATTTAATAAATGGATTAAATTCACAGAACGCAAAGTATGACTTTGCCAAAAAAAAAACCACTAAAAATAAAATACTGCCTTGTTTCTTATGTATTTTAAAATAGAATAGAAAACATTTATTTGACACAGACAGCAACAAACACATAGTAAAAAAACATAATGAAACATCCTCTAAAGAACCCCATTCTCCAAAGTAGAATGTTAGAAATGCGTCGAAGTTAAATTGCTCCTAATATTTTAGTTGCAACTGATTATTGTTTACAATAATTTTTCCGTCGTAGTAGTTGCACGTGTATGACACAAGGATAGGACAAATTAAGTCTTGTCTCCGAGCTCGCAATACAGCTGCGGTACTTCTGAAATAAGAAAACGAAAAGCTTGCGCTGTAAAACATAGATGTGTACTTAGCAAGACGACGTTGCAAATCAACGCCTTTCACATTTCCATAAGACAGTACTAGTAATGTGGAGTCCATTTTCCGCACCAAGATTTTCAATGATAAGGGGAGGAGAGTACGGGCCTAGCTCCAGCAGCTCCGAACCTCTCTTGTAATGTCGTGGTGGTGTAGCACCTCAGTTAGTCACTCTACGCCGCCGTGTGCAGGACGTGGTGCTGGAGACGGAGTTCGACGGCGAGAAGGAGAAGTACTCCATGCTGCAGGTGTGGCCGGTGCGCCAGCCGCGCCCGGTGGCCGAGAAGATGCCCGCCAACCACCCGCTGCTGACCGGCCAGAGGGTGCTCGACTCGCTGTTCCCGTGAGTACACTACACATTCAAGAAAAAACTCGTTGTAAAAGTAATGCCAAAAGGTCGTATATGCCACAAGATTTTCAGTGCAAGAGCTAAATTTTGCACATTAGTATCTATTTTTTTGGATTGGACTAATAATGACATCAATAAGTACAACCCCACATAGAAGTCTCTCTCTGAACTGTTGATTTATTTACATGAATTAGTTAGAATTGAAAAAACAAACTCAAGACTGTAATTTTTTATCATGACTACTTGTTCAGCTAACTGCTTGTAGTATTAAAATACAGGTCAATCTTAGATTATAATTAATATTCATAACCATTTCCTCAACTACCTACTATAGTAAACTATGTTGATTTTCTAGTGACGGTTTGTCATAAAATGGTCCCTATTTGGTTAATTAGAATCTGAAGTTTGATGTATAAGACATGAAGTACTATGTTCACATAATATATGTTTGTGTGCAGCTGTGTGCAGGGAGGCACCACCGCCATCCCCGGAGCCTTCGGCTGCGGCAAGACTGTGATCTCGCAGGCGCTGTCCAAGTACTCCAACTCTGACGTCATCATCTACGTCGGCTGCGGAGAGCGTGGTACGTAAACATATCATTTTATATTTACCTGAAACTGATAAATCTGTCACGGGATTATTGCAAACATCATGTAATACCTCTCGCGAGTCAAAAGTCAAAAGTCAAAACGTTTATTTCAATTAGGCCATTAAACGGCACTTTTGAACGTCATCGTTTACAGTTCAGTAAAATAATAATATTACATTAATAAAGTGACTCTACTGTCCATTCGGAAAGGTAGATTCTTATGGAGAAGAACGGACAGGAAACTCCATAAGAGAGAAATCATAAACTATTGATATACTGTGAATAGATAATTTCAAATACAATAAATCCCATCAAAATTTGAGAGTTGTATATATATGATACGATTTATAATGAAGCAACTGTGTTAGCAATAGATGCAGAAAAAAAAAAGTGATGCACTATTAAGCTGTGAACTTGTTAAGTTTTGGTAATTGATGTGGTTCTTTATCACAAGATTCACAAGGGTTTTGTATGAATATGACACTGATAATTTATTAATACAATACCTGCTACTGCAGGTGGCGAATAAGGGACATTTACAAATGGTTTGGACTTTATATGTAAAGTCGAAACCAAATTTCACAAACAAAAATTACCCTTAGATTTAAAAAAAATTACGCTATTGCTAGTCATACTTCCATACTACTTGATAGTTTTCATCAGCAATTTTTATTTGGCACATGTCAAAATCGACTTATTTTATAGTCGTTTCTTTTGAATTGCATGATAATAACCTCTGGTGTGCAGGTAACGAGATGTCTGAGGTACTGCGAGACTTCCCCGAGCTGACGGTGGAGAT
>NDFZ01001196.1:0-13076 GCA_002192655.3 Mamestra configurata | reverse complement strand
TCAATGTCGGTCTAATAGAGTTGAATCATCTTAATCAGATGTTCTGCATTTAGAACACCAAAATATGCTGTAGGTATTTAAGGTACATTTCTGTGCATCGCACGCGACTATCGCGCGTGGCTGATGCGACAATAGTCAGAGTATGAAAATGTATGGCACCGCTTCCGAAGGCGGCCACGCACGTTTGTCGCAGACCTCGGAATACATTCTCATACTCAGACTATTGTCGCATGCGATAAATCGCGCGTGGCAGCGATCGGCCGCGGAATTGTACCTTTACAGACAAAGGTGAGTGTTCAGTAGTTCAGTGGAAATGCAAAAAAAATAGCCACTCAAAAATATTTATGTTTAGGTATATATTATTCTAAATAATTGAATTAGCTATGAAAACACGAACTAAGTTCTTAATATAGAATAATGGTGATTTTATTTCTGTAAATTTTATTTATGTAGGATNAGACTATTGTCGCATGCGATAAATCGCGCGTGGCAGCGATCGGCCGCGGAATTGTACCTTTACAGACAAAGGTGAGTGTTCAGTAGTTCAGTGGAAATGCAAAAAAAATAGCCACTCAAAAATATTTATGTTTAGGTATATATTATTCTAAATAATTGAATTAGCTATGAAAACACGAACTAAGTTCTTAATATAGAATAATGGTGATTTTATTTCTGTAAATTTTATTTATGTAGGACAGATTAATTTAAAACGTATTGGAAGAGCAAATTGTATTTATCTAGTTTAATTTATATGTAAAATGTGCGAAGTATTTGAAAGGCGAAATAATTCGTTGGAAGCAAGTGCCTATATATTTCGTCTGAAGGCTAGCGTACAGACAGCAGTGATGCGATAATGGTTCAACGCGTTTTATAGGCATTGTTCTACGGGTAAGCGACACATTACAAAAAGGGTTGTCCGATTGCTTCGTCGCGCCGGTCTGCAAAATCCTTGACACGACAGTGTCTGAAAGATTATAGGGCTAGAATACCGCAACCGCACATTTAATTACAATTTAACAAAATATTGTATAGTGTTGTACATATAAGGCGTCGTCCCAATACAAAGCAAAAATTAGTTATATAGTTAGTAGTTATATAGTATATAAATATAGTTTGTTCGTTAAAGCCGGCAGGCGCCCTCTGTCGGTGCGACGCGACGCGAACACGCGATCGGGTTTGCCACACAAATGTAGGCGACGCTTTGTATGAGGATGATGCATAAAACATCCTGGCTTTTGAATTGTATAAAGATTTTGTAATTTAAAGCAAAGAGATGCGTGGAAAATTTCTTGGAAAAGTGACGTTACAAGAATCTATGTCAACTTCTAGGCATGTGTTAAATTATATCAGACCAAGTTTATAGAGACTAGATAATAAGGTTGGTAACGAAATGTCGCATGTATGTACGAGTAGGTAGGTGAATACATAATGTAGGCATTCGAGATTAAAGTTATCATTATGAATATATTATCTAGCACCGTCGTCTGAGCAAGCAAAAGTGCTTGCTCAGCAAAAGTGGAATACAAAGCAAAAAGGAAATATTTAAGTTAGTAATCTATTATTAATTTATTATTAAAGAGCTTTACTGAGAAACGATAGTTGAAAGTGTGAAATTAGATTTACTTAAGTATTTTTTTGGTAAGCCTTTTATAATTAGCGTTTTGAAATCCTTTGTGAAATTCAATTGACCTTAATTGTGACCTTAATGGAATTGTATTATATAAATGCCCTTTCCACATCAGAATCCAGACTAAGCAAACAAAAAATAAATACTCGTATCATGATGGATACGACTTCAATTTTCTATGAAAGCGAATAATCGACTTTTCGTTAAATTTCTTGTGGAAGCTATAGTGTGGCGTCAATGAATATCTATGCATATTATTATGTCTTTCCGCAATTAACAGATGGCCGCTTCTCTTCAACATTTCAGAATCCTTTGAAAATACATTAATATATAATATAATATATCTTCACATATTAACAACCTTATTTATGAAGAAAGCATCAATGATTAGTTTAAATGCTGATTGGCAGATTTCTCTTACAAATTCTCTATAGAAAATTTTAATTAAGAACTCATTAGTTGATTGGTATTATATAGTATAGGGTATAGGTTACCTATCTCTGTCAATCAACGTCTGGGCCTCTGTTACTTAAATTGAATATAATATTAAGAATATGTTAAACAGTATTTGAAATAATCTTAGGGACTTGATATACAAAGCGGAAAGGGTGCGCGCCGGGTGCGCGGACAGGGCGCTGTGACGAAAGTGTAAAGGTGGGTACTCACCTAGCCGTGTAGCATGTAACGTATCTGATACGGGATCAAGTGAGTACGTAGGCACGAGCCTGCTGCGCGCCGCTTGCGCGTGGAGCGCAGTAAGCTCGCAGTGACNAAACCCTTTAATTGTCTTATAGACTTTTGTCCCTCTAGTTTGGTCAAATCGTATACTGTGCGCCGAGTGGCGGTTTCACTGCGAACACAAATGCAAAGGCGGCTCGCTCGCAGTGTGCGCGTGGACGGCGACACGGCCGCTTGTGTAGTAAGTACATAAGCGCGAGCTTCAAACGAACGTCTTCATTATGGAGTGGCTAGCCACCATTTGGGACATGTTGTCGGCGTGTTATCGTCACGAGCACTGCGAATCCGGGAGCTCGTAGCTGGATACGCGGTGACCGTGGACAGCCGTTCCCACTTGCAGGTTGATACCGTATCAGATACGTAACATGCTACACGGCTAGGTGAGTACCCACCTTATGACGTCTGTCCGCGCACTCGTGACGCTAAGTATATTAAAGTTCCTTTGACGCCTGCTTTATACAACAAGTCCCTTAGGTGTTTATATTCCTTTCTGAAGGCAACATATCTAGCTGTTACTAATATCACATATTCACATCGCATTCTGTAATAGTGTAAGCATTTTGGCAGATGTTGTAATTTCATGTAACATGTAGGTAGACTATCTATACTCGACGATAGAATAACGATCGTATTTTTAATGCAGTTTGTTACTTTACATACACAATGTGAACTGAAGCTGGAATTTAAAGAAAAGATTGTTCAATAAATTATTTGCGTTTTTAAAGTGTTTTATTTACTATTAAAACTACATTGATCAATGGTCTTCAATTACATGAACATTAAACATCAATAGGTGCCTACTCTTTGTGGATATCAGGCATTTTATCAGGTTTGGGAGTCCTACTGCGATGAAAACACAGTAACCACAGATAAAAATCACCCGGTACTTGGTTAACGCTGGTGCCTAATTCTTGTGGAACTACCTTAGGATCGAGCTAGGTAGCGGGCAATTGAAGAGGCCTTTATTTTTTTTATTTGGGACAAGCCCGCAACACCCACTGCAACTCCTGAAAGCCAGAATCAACAGTGGCGACCACCAGAAAACGCCAAGTCAATGAAGCTCAACGCATCTCGGAGAAACGATTTAACTGTCTTGGATCTCGCAACGAAATTAATCAGAAAAGCAAAGCAAAGGAGTAGGAAAAAATGTAATTTCCACTTCACTCCATTCAAGCAGGAGACAGAATTGAGCTAGGCACCAAGGACATTACAACTGGGTTAAGCACAGTTGCCAAGCACCACGGATTATATATTAACACAAATACTAACGGGTCCTAAATTGTGAGCTACTTTTGATTCCAGTAATAGGTATAGCAAAATCGCTTGAATGCACGGAAATTTGTTCTGGTTTCTACAAGGTCCGTATAGTAAACAACTCCAGATGTAACCTGGATACTATCTAACATAATATTGCGTTCAGTTTGCCAAAGAATACACTCCCATAAGATGTGATGAGTGGATTGTTCGTGTTCAATGTCAGGTGTAGAACATTGACAAAAAGGCGAAGCCACAAGTTTAAAAGAAAATAATTTACTATTAAAGTTACCATGATATGTGAGAAATTGGGCAACACAGTGATCCACCTCCAGCCATGTCCTATCCAGCCGCTCACGCACGGATGGGAAGAACTGGTGGAGGTGACGCCCTTTGATGGAATATTCCCATCTACATTGCCATTCGGATAAAAGTTCCTCCCAGAAGTCAGTCTGGGGTTTAAGTAATCTAGATATCTTAGCACAGTCGCGTTGCGGTAAAAACTCTGGGTCCGACAGATTCCATCGAGCGCAAGTTTCCGCTGTCACAATCTTCGGCCCCACAGTTTTCGGGCGACACTTACTTACATGCATGCTTGGTTTGTATGGAAAGTGGTGACAATGACGTTACTGCAGCCGATCTGACGTTTCAGACGATCCGCGTTGATTCTGCTCTGTGATAATCAACCATTCCTCCAACTGGCTCATGGGTAGTAGAGACCATTTTTTTATTATTGATAGGCGCGTTTGACTACAATCTCACCTGATGGTAAGTGATTATGTGTTCAACAATTGAGCACGCTTGCCTAGAAGTAACCTTTTCACTCCTGCCTTAAATACTACCAGGTTGTAGCTATCAAGAAATACAAACTCCGGCCGAGAAATTCACTTCTTAGCAGTACTTACGTACCATGAAAGCACAACTAAGTATATTGCTGCATAAATTATTTTCATCCTAAGGCCAAAAATTTTTCTCTCTCAGAAATGTAAGAGTCCGCTACTATTTACATTTACTGCCACAGAACTTCGTGAATACTTGCAATCAACATAAAACGTTCTTCTCAGAAGTAGATGCTCCGACTTCTCGGACATCCGACGATAAATCTTATTATACAAGATCATTACTTACAAGTCATTAATAAAGGCTCATGCGAACCATATGTATTTACTCGTAACTATTCGCTCATTTGGTAATATCCTCTCATTCTTCTTGGCGTTCAAACATCTTGTAGCAATGCTTGGTATTTCTGGCGTATGTGGTATATTTATATTCGGCGCTATCTTTATAGCGCAATGAAATATATCCCTCTATTTGTACTGAATTATAATTTATTATGTAAACATTTCTTTACTCTATATCAAACAGCGTCAATAGCTCGGTATTTTATACAGAGTCCGAAATAAAACATCTTGTTAATAATCGCGTTCTTTATAGAGCGCTTAGCGTTGAGATACTAACGAACACTCGTGTTTTATAGCCATTATATTTCATAATGAATGTTTACGTTTTTTGTAGCGGTAGTTCATAAAATAACATTGCCGATGTAGCAGCTTTCATCTATCATAATCCTTTTATTTGAATAGTCTGAGCTTTATTATGAGGTTTTATCTAACTGGGATTTATATATCCAATTTGCACTGTGAAATGTGCTCACAATTTATTTTTACAACGCTACAATATCAACTATGTTTTATGTTAGAGCTTTTCTTGATATTTCAAAAGATAAAATATAACAGTGCCGTATCTCAGGATCTCCGAGGAAAAAGCTACATGAAGTTACCACACGTTACGTGTAGCAATAGTAAACAGAATGTTCCAGACATCTGGCTGCAAGAAAGGCAGTTATACATCAGTGGATTAATTAGGTAATATCTGTAGACAAAACAAACAAAGATTCCATGCATTCTCCAACTAATATAAACTCAAGCAATAATGAAAAATATATGGCTCGAATGCTCGAAAGCAAATCCTTTGTTTTTAATAAATAACCACTCATACATTTTCGTTATTGCGTTGGGAATTTCAAAAGCTATTACTGACGGACGAGTTCGTTGATGAATAATTTTAATAATAATTCGAATTTTATATTTGGTAAACAGCCATTCTATATTCTATTTCTGTATAATGCCTCTGTTGTACGCGCTTGTCAGTGAGTCAGTGAGTCAGTTTCTTGTCGGTGCTTCATTCAAGTCGTTCGAATATTGATTTCATAAATATATCGGTATCGAAACTAGCGCTTACGCACTTACGATTACGGAGAACAGAAAATAAATCATAATAGAATTATTGACTTCCGGAAGCCTCTATGGAATAATGGGAAAATATAGAAACTTTATGATGCACTTCTTGAGTTTATCGGAAACATCTATTTCTATTTATGATAAATTATTCGTAAGTAAACGAAATAACGTTCGATTTTATTGGAGTTAAATATTATGGAATCGTAATTTGATAGTTCTGGTTCAGCTAATTAATCCTTCCATAGTGTTTTATTCAGCTCTGAGCTTTATGTCAGAACACTGAAAATGAGTCAGTTTCATCGTTCTGAACTAAATTAATATTGATGTGTCCTTTTATTTTTAACGTCTGGCCTGACATCTTCTGAGGAAACTGAAGAATAACTTGCCAAACGTAATTGACGAAGCGTTCAGTGTAGTGTTACGCGGAACATTTGGAATGTAAATAAATTGCCTAGCTACCTACAACAAAAGACTTTGAACTCTTTCTCGTGAAAAATAGCACAAGTTTCCCGCGTTGAAATAAAATTAAAATACGAGTATCGATGGCGCCAAACGACAATGAACGAATAGCCCGAACGGAACGTTCAGAATGCTCAAGATTTTTGTGTAATCTTCAACTCTGACAAGTTTGACTTTGATAAATTATTTCGTTTTACACTTAGATACCTACCTATTTATTTATATAAAAGTTTGCCAACCCAGAGTTGTTACGTAATGGCTATTCTTTTCCTTTCAGTGTTTCACAATGTTATTTTCTTATATCCGGTTTCAACTTTCTATCTCGCCACAATGGGTGACAAATGGGACGCTTCCATTTAGTAAATCTACGTTGACTATAGTTCGCTGCAGGGCCGCAGGGGTGCGACACAATTTGTCATAACCACAATGCCCGCATTCAGATTTGATGTTACGATTCGTCGCCGCTCCCTTGCGATTTGCCTGGTTTATGACCCTATTCTGTAAATGTGTCGATTTATACTATTTCGTGACACTTGTGATGTATTGGCCTCATCTACGTTTAGGGAGTGATCGTCGGATCGTGTTTACTGTAAATGTTAACGGCGCAGGTGTAACATCAAAGTGTTTGAGCTCAAAACAAGCATTCAACACCATTTAGACAACAATAACAAAGTGATTAACGACACTCGTGATGAATTGTAAAAAGCATTTGAAGAAGATAAATTGCTTAATATCCTTTTATGTTGAAGTGTTTAACCAGATGAGTAGGTACACTACTAAAATATTTCGAAATAATAATATAAAAATAATAATTAATAAAAACTCCATTGTTAGTTTTATCGCAAGATTAATGTCTGAAAAAACTAAAACCTGTTTACGTCAATATGTTTACGAGTTAGCTTTAGTACATAGTTTTTGTATGGAATTATAATTTTATTGAGTTAAACAATGGCTTAACCCATCATTACTTTAATGGGTCGGTAATTATTAAGTTACTTATACGACATAATGAAGCAATTTGTGTTTAAATATTTTATTAGCGTTTGTTTTATATACAGGTGGACTTGATTTAAACTTATAAATATCAGACACAGTCTATGCGAAGTTTTATAATACCTAGGAACATTTTAGAACACCTTGTAATTTTATTTTATTTTATTTATTTATTTTAATCACCTTCACATTATCTTTAATTACATGTTATTTGTTTAGATTTGTGTTATTACCTACCTACATAATGTAAATACCATCGGACATACTAGAAGCATCTAGTATGTCCGATGGTATTAGTTACTAGTATGTTTTGAAAAGCAGCATTTGTACACAGTCACTTCGGTCGGTTTCTATCCTGTTGAAACGGTTTGCACAGACAATAACTAATGGGCATGCTGCTGCAGTTCGAAACATGTTTAGAAAGAATAAACACTCTCCTGAAATTAATCGGTCTGAGTATAGACAGTGATGATAGTAATAAAACTATGCTGCAACGTTTAAGAAATCACTGGATCTACTTCATTCATACGGTCTCGTTCAACGTGGCCGTTATTGGTGAACTTATATGGTTCGTTCAAGGGGTGGTCTTTGGCTGTACTCTGTGGGAAATGACTTATTTCCTACCCTGCCTAACCTTATGTCTACTTGGAGATTCTAAAGTGTACTTCTTCATTCGACACATGCACCACGTGAACGAATTAGTCGACGTGCTGAAAAACTTGCAGAGTAAGAACCCAGAGAATGACGAAGAACTTGTAAAGGAAACGAACACATGGCTGACTTTTTTGTCTTCAATTTCCAAGTTACTATTGAGTTTGACTATTCTTGGCGCCCTAGCGTTTGCGTTGGGACCATTTTTGCTCATTGGTTCTAATTATTTAAGTACAGGTGAAATTCAACTCGTTCTACCTTTTCTTCTATATTATCCGTTAGATGTGTTTGATATACGAGTTTGGCCGATTGCATATGTTCATCAACTGTGTTGTGGTAAGTCCGCCTTAAAAATACCTACATATGTTTCTCATTTAAACATGACCCTAACATTACTCAGTTTTTCTGGCGATAAGACACAGAAAGCCACACAATTCTAGGAAATACCTAATGCACGGATTTGGAAAATCCGTTTTGAATAATATTTACACTTTACACTTCTCTGGTAGAGATTGCATTTCGATCGTGTGATCAGTGGTTTATATGAGCTGCCATAATGGTGGATTTATAGCGAAACCGCGACCTCATATAAATCGTTCTTACGGCTTTGTTATTGGCAGCCGTTCCACATAGAAGTGTTGAAATGATATCGAGCTTGTGGAAAATTGATTATTTACCTACATCATTTTATTGATCATTGTATACAGGAATTTCAAATCAGTCTATTTTAATATCCATCAGCCTGTATTTTCAGCATGGGTGGCAGTATTTTCTGTGTATGGACCAGATTGTTTTTTCTTTACGTGTTGTACGTTTATTCAAATTCAATTCCTGATACTGCAACATGACACGGTGCGGATTGTGGAAGAAAATGCACTGACTCGGCCAGACGTTACACTTGATACTTTTAAAGCAGAACTCGTGCAACTTGTCAACAAACATCGGGAACTGATACGGTATGTAGCTGCTATACAAACGATAATAGAGCATATAGTTGCCGTAGGTATTGGATTCCACATGATTGAAAGTCAATTCCGTTCGACATCGCTTTGTTTTGCTAGATCAGCTATTCTGGTACGACGTTCCTTAGTTACTACAGAAGGAATTTCAATTATATTCGGTACAGCTGGAGCCATACTCGTGCTCAAACAAATGTTGATATCGAGACTACAAAAGCTCAAAATACCCATTTAGGAATATCTTTCAATATCTTCATATAAACAGTTTAAATATCTATCTTATTACTATTGAGAGATTCTCAGTTTGTTCGGACTTTTGTTTAAATCCTCATTTTTTGAGTCACCGTGGAACATTGCCAAAACGAGTCAGAAGTTCGTCGCCGCTTTGGCTAATTTTTTTATTTTGACCTAAAGTTTTTTTCAGCTCACTACTTCTTTGTCTTTGTTTGTTTATTTTTATATCGCAAATCATGGACTTCGCAATCTACTTTTAGTTTTATAACCTACTAACATTCATTGAACAAATTTTCAGATGTGTGAACTTGTTAGAGATTATTTATTGTAAGTCAACATTATTCAACGTAATGACTAGTTCCTTGATCATTTGTGCCGCTGGATTTAACCTAATGGTAAAGCTACTGAAATTTAAAAACTTATTTCATGTTTACAGATACTTTTAATAAATTGTACAAACACTTTCAGGCCATCGAAAATCTAGCTCTAATGGCACCTTTCACCGCCTTCCTTACATTTGGTTTGCTCCAGATATTCTTTTATTGTTATTACGGTGATTACGTGATGCGATCTGTAAGTGAACATAACTAGTTCAAAGTATTATTTGTTCTAGTTTCAGTGGTAGGTAATGTTTTGTTGTTTTTCCAGAGTATGGGTGTAGGCGATGCTATTTACCAGAGTCTTTGGTATGAAGCAGGAGCGGCCAAGAGAAAATATCTTTTGATTGTTTTACTTCGGTGAGTGTTACATTATTAGGAGTTTTAGATATAAACTAGCAACCCGGCTTCGCACAGGTGGCAGAGCATATAATAAGCTCCATGTTCAACAATCCATTTACAACAATCATTGTCATATTTTTGCTAATTAACACAAAACCTTCATGAATTTGGTATACACATAAACCTTCCGCACAAATTACTCTGTCTAGTAAAACAGTATGAAAATCTGTTCGGTAGTTTTTCAGTTTATCGGACACAGAAAGATAGATAGATGCAGTGGAGGGAGTTGTTTTTAAATAATATGTAGAGATAGTAATAACAAAATGGGAGAAAATTCATATTCTTCTGTAATGGGAATAGTTAACTATATGCCAACAAGTTAACTAAACATTTGGGAATGCAATAAACTTTTATGAGATATTAGGGTGAATAGTTGTTAACCAAGCAGAAGCCATTAACAGATGGTAATTATTATATGACTGCTCGTTGGTTTAGTGGTCCCAAGTTAATACTAAAGGAAAACTATAGAAAAAGGACTACTATTAGAATTTTAATTGCTATTTTTGGTTTTTATGTTTGGTTTCAGATCTCAAAAACCATGCAAGTTAACAGCTTACGGGTTTACTGTCATTAATTTAACAGCATTTACTCGGGTAGGTTAATAATAAATATTTTTTGTTGAGTTTATAAATAAAATAAAATACAATTCTTATTTTTTTTTATTTCAGATACTCAGTACTTCTTGGTCTTATTTCGCACTTCTAAAACAAATGTACGATTAATATTTCCGCTTCGTCGCACCCATAAAGCCACATAATTATCGTAGTTTACATATAATTAACTTAATTAGTACTAGTAAATCGAATACACATGCAAATGTCCGGTTAAGCAGTAACCAGCCTTATTGTGCTGAACTGCGAGTGGTCATCGTAAAAAAAAACACATGCAAATTACCTACTAATTAAAATAATCAAGAAATAGAGCAGCTAACTTCTGATAAAATCAAAATTATCGGACAAAAAACCTAAGGCAATGAACTCGTAAGTTGACAAAAAACAGTCAACGTGCGAGTCGGACTTGCACACGAATGGTTTCGTACCGTATTTCGATTGTACGTTGTTTTATAAATAACAGTAAAAAAATTACTCATAATTATCCAAATTTACTGGACTGTATGAAATAATTCATATGGTCCAGTCAATTTAGATAATTATGTTTTTTCAATTTAAACTGCAGGGGATGAACAATATACTTATGTGTAGGGAAAAATCCCCTGATTATCACATCCAAAAGTTTAAGCTGCACGTGGATCGGAAAAAATATAATTAATTAAAAACTAATGTGAAAAATTGAAAATCCACCTAAATTGTATTAATTAATAAATTTCTGTCTGCGAAACAAGGGAACACCCTATATTTCAAAAGCTTCACAAGATTACCCCTTTGAAACACCAGTACTTTTAATTCAATCGAACGTACTCATCAGTCTTAGTGAAACCCCTATTTAATGTCGGTTAAAATTGTACGTTGCTTTCTTTTAGTGTTGTGTGTAATTATCCAGTGAGGTGTTATTTACACCACTTTATTCGTGCCGTCCCATTCGTTTTAATTTTTCGAAGATACAGTTTGATTGAAACCTGTATTTCAACAAACGTTAGCAAATACTCTGAATTTTCGTATAATTATGTGCGAATTTGCATTTGACTTTGCTTAACTTCCAAATATTATTTCAAATATCAGTGTTTTAATGTCCTGTGTGCGATAGGCACTTGGCGTTACCTACACACGCATAGTTAATTTTCTAATTATAAAAACGTTTATTTTCACTCTTAAAGGTTTTTAGTTTAATTTCTAAAACACACCTTGTATATGTTTATCGGTATCCATACCCGCTGTGTACCGTAGCATTAAACTTAATACTATATTTTGAAAGAAAAGTCTCCGTTTCCTTGGGTGTGTTGAAGAGTTTTCCGACACTTTATTCCGAAGTTTAAGAACTGACACAACTGTTCTACAAAAATGATCGAACAGTTTCAAAAATGTTTGAAAAGAGTGAATTTTTATTTGAGGTTTCTTGGGTTGAGTCTAAATAGCAGGGACAAGAACCAAACTATGTTACAACACGTCCAGAGTCACTGGCTTTATTCCGCGCACTTCTTTACATTAAATATAGAAGTTGTTGCTCAAATATTATGGGTTATGGAAGCCATTATAGCTGGGAAGAGTTTCGTGGAAATAACTCGATTGATTCCTTGCCTTATTCTTTGCTTCATAAGTAATTTCAAAACTATTTCTATTCTGTACTACGCGCATTACAATAATGAATTCATTGAAACGATGAAAGGCTTGCTGTTGAAACAACTGGACAATGAAGAAAAAGGAAACTACTTCAAGAAGAAAGTGATCGATACCCATGTTTTAATGCTGATGAACATTACAAAGAAGATAATATACTTGATTATTGTCGGTTTGAGCATGTTTGCATTGGCACCTGTGTTTATAATTGTCCCGGATTATTTCAAGACGCATGAACTCAAACTTGAGATGCCGTTTATCGCGTACTATCCTTTTAATGAATTTGATCCTTGGATATATCCTTGCGTTTATATTCATCAGGTGTGGACAGGTAAGAAGCTGATGATGATGTATTGAAATATATCTAACTAGCCTAGCTACTTTCATTTAATTTAAAATTCTGAACAGAGAAGCTACTTTCTTTCGTTTATCGGAACCGTAGTTCCGAATATCCGTAAAAAAACGGAACCCTTATAGGATCACTCGGTGCATATGAACTTCTGTGATCCAAATACGAACACGTTACGAAAATAAATACATTTTGAGCATGGGGGTAATTTTTAAAGAACAACTAGAAAACTTAAATAGAAAATGTTTTTCAAACTGTACCGTGTGACATATCATATGAAAAGGCTTTTATGAGGGTTTTAGTTAGATATTTTTGTATATAATTTCAAAATAAACAGTTTAATAGTTATTCAAGAAATTATATGAAAAATTAGTATTCTACCCCCCTTGTCTCCAAAATTACTGAGCTTAAGATTTTGAAAAAAAAGATGCAGATAATAGTTTTTTACCTATTGATTACATGAAAACCTATGAGAAGTATACATATTGTGTTAAGGTGGTTTTACACCGGCGAGGCAAGGTGTGGATGGGATGGGCGAGAATTGAAATTTGTATCCCCG
>NDFZ01001195.1:0-13073 GCA_002192655.3 Mamestra configurata | reverse complement strand
CAACAGGGAAGTCGTATGACACACAAAAGAGCCTGCCTACCTAGAACACACGGTCGCAGGTGCTAGCGAATCCGGGGTATTTAATAAGCAAAAAACAACGGTATACAACATGCCTTATGTGATACTGTAGGTACCTACGTGTAGACACGATTTACCCACAGCGACGCGCTACAATAGAATTAAATGTACCTAGCCATATGTCCATGTTTCTCAAAGTTTTTTGCTTTTAGTTAGTGATAGCGTGACGGCTGACAGGAAAAAACCCCAAGTAACATGGGATAAGGGCAGGAAGATTATGTGATCCTAAAGTGACATTCGATCAGTGAAAACGACAAACGCTTCGGTTACGTTTCGCGTGGTCAATCCCTTTTTTATTTTTTAAGGATGGGAAATCATCAAATGACTTCTTTCGCTCTGGTTGGAGCGGAAGGGCGTGTCAGACTCTTACTGACTAAAACCCATTCGTGTTCCTTCTAAAGCCTTTTGCGTTCCAGGGCCGCGGTAACTCTTTCGAACAAATTCCGCAACCCTGGCAGACGTGGTTAACCCTTACATATTGAATTTTCAACTGTCGCTATCAATAAAACCTTGACAAGTCAAAGCTTCCGAAGGCTCTAGGAAATATGCCAGACTCTTAGCGAAGGCGATTTTCAAAATGCCAAAATAAAGGGATTGATCTCTTCAAATTTCGACTGCGTCGTAATTACAACAAGAAACGAATGCGTCACCATACAGATGTATTGCTTCATATGTTTAAAATTCGTCTGCTCGTCAAAGTAAATTTAATACTATAGAACGGTTGTATGAATTTGTGAGTGATACGATAACGCCGTAGGTAGCTAACCAGAGATCGGAATAGGTACACTATATTTACCTTATGTTCGTCGAAGTAAGTAACATTCTTACTTCCTTTATTCGTAAGTAACATTAACATTCTAAAATGATATTGTGCTTGTATAGAATTCTCAAATTTAATATAAATTTTGACATTGTAATAAAAAAAATATTCAGATTTTGACATTGTAATTTCTTTATTTTTATTTTGTATTGTTTGTCTAGTGCGACTAATTTTGTACGCCATTAATGACAAAACATGTAGCTACCTCATTTTAATTCTAAGACCTGTATACTGTACTCATGTTTTACAGAATAAATTTCTTATCTGATCTTATAGAGTTGATAATACCTCCTGTAAAATCCCGGAATCATAAATGGAATCATGACAATTAAAACCCAAGATTATATAAACATGAACTGGACTTTGAGTATAACTACAAATAATTGATTTGAAGAATCAAAAGAAGAAAGAGTTGTGCGAAAACAAAAATATTTAATTTAACAGTTTTTGTAGGTACAAAACTCTAAAAACATGATAAGTAAGATTCTTCAATATAATAATTTTGATCAGATGTATAACCGCAATTAGAAATTTGCAATTTCTTAAATCCTGGGATACAATCGTCATGTTGATGATTCAGGGATTTTAGAGGAGGTATTATCAACTCTATGCTATTTACTTCCACGAACATTAGGTGAATATAGTCTACCTATTCCGATCTCTACTTATAACATTCCATCGAGGATAAGTAAACGCTTGAAGCAAAGAAATGTACAAATAAGTTCAGCATCGTTAGTTTGGCCTCTTCAAAGTAAAACTTTGCTAGTCAAAGAAGGTTTGGTTTACACTTCGGATTATTAATTTACAATTGCTTAAGTTCATTAGTGCTTTCGTAATTAAGGCTAAAGATCTCTAAGACTCTTGAAACGGAATCAGCAGTATTACAGCGTTTTATTTGCATTATTATTTACAAATGATTTTATTTTTTTTATTTTAGTATTTCAACTGCGGCAGACAGTTGATTTAAAAAAAAAAATGTTCATGAGATGCAACCCGATGACAGACAGGCAGAGGGGGGACAGATAAACAACAGAGTCTCAGTTATGTTAAGGTTAAATATTTCAAATTAAACTGCTTTAGGTTAAAATACACACAACATTCCAAAAATTCCACAGTAACAACACTTCCCTAATCTAAAATGGAACAGACGATTGGATTTGGGCATAAATAAATAATAATTGTACATACATACAGAAATTCAAAATTCAATTTGGCACCCCGCTCTTCCTTACCTGGATAAACTCATTTATTTTCCCCTTACTTTTTTTCCGAAACTCATGGCCCATCCTCAATTCCGTACCGCGTGGTTCTGATGAAGAATTTATGTTATAAATACAATTTAAGTGGAAGTTTGATCCTGTTTACACACATCTTAAATGCATTAATTGACGCATATAGTAAAAAGGTATGTATTACTTAGCATTGGGTTTTGAGACGAAGGCGAGCGCTAAAATTGGTCTCGAAAAGATGATAAGTTAAGTATACGTGAAAATATTGTATGAAAGTTTTTCTTTGCCGATGAGATAGCCAATTAGCTAAAATCATCCATCTAAATCTATCCATCGACTTGTTTTCTATAAAATTGTAGTTTACGGACTAAGTATGATGTGAGCAAAAATTAATTCACTAGCCTTTTCTGTTTATAATAATTCTATATTAAATACATCCTTATGATTAAATGGTNAATAAAATGGATTACGGTACGAAGTATTGGTAGGAATGGGTAGGAATGATCTAATCTAATCTAATGAGCCTGTTTTGTCACACAGATGAAGATTGCAGGTCAGTTTTTTCGGGACGAGTTCGGCAGTCCATCTTCGTCACGGTCTGCCGCGATGTAGGTACAATGTTTACTAAGCTTTAATTAGTAATTAACTTGACTAATGAAAAAATAGAGAATAGCTAGTTGAATGATCTAAGGATTGCGTGCAAAGAAGAATAGAGTATAAATCTTTTTGGGTGAAAAGTGGCCAAAAATATTAAATGGTCTACACGAACTAATTCAACCGCTACAGTTCTTTACTTTTGTCCCTAGCAATATTGTTACGTATTCTATACCTACATAAATAGAAAACTAACAAGAACTTCAGAATGAAGTAAATACTTACTCGTACTTATCAAACTGAAAACTTCAGTCTATATTTGCAGCAAACAAACAAGCTACACGAGAGCCAGACGATGGTATCAGTAAAAAGTTTCAGTCCGTCAATACGAACGTCCCGATAATGGCGCATTTAACAGTTTTCTACTAACTTTTGATAACATTTGGTTCAGCACACAACTTCACTCTACCAAGGAGTTACAGTCAGAAGGTAAATTCTTCATCACAGAATATCGAAGTAAACGCGGTAAAGGAAAACTAATAATGCAGAGGTTGACGACTGAAGAAATCAATAATAATTAATTTGCCAAGAATGAGACTATTTCAGAGCCTGAGATTATAAGGCGGCCAAATCCTTGCTTGCATGAATTGACAAAGATAATTATGGAGCTAGCCATTCCGTTGGATCTCTCAAGATAATATACACGACCATCATAACTTTGCCCATTGCTGAGTTTAAAAGTCTGTTCTCCAGCTACGCTCTTTTGCCAATCAGCAGTATTTTCATCCAAGAATCTCCAAAATATTATTAACTAACGGATGTCATGCGGTTTCACCCGCGTAGTTCCCGTTTCCGTGGAAGTACGGGGATAAAATGTAGCCGTTACTCGCTGATAATGTAGCTGTCCATTGCTGAAAGAATTTTTCAAATCGGTCCAGTAGTTTTTAAGTTTATTCGTTACATACAAAAATACAAGTTCATCTTTATTATATTAGTACAGATATATGTAGATATATCCAATGATACGGAATGATGAATCTGGACTCTAAAAGTGTTACTTTTCAAATAGACAACTGACACATTGCCATGGTTCTTGTAGTTAGATCAAAAGAGTGTTCAAAAGTTAAAGACAAAATACTGCAAAACGTATTTTTTTGTAAATAAAAAATATTCAGTGTCCTTACTACTGGTATTTCTGTACCATCTTATGGTGTGCCAATACTCAGAGGACCTAATGAGAGGGTTTACGGACAGCGCAAGGCGGCAGTAGTCACCCGGTATAATTTAATTTGGGTTAAGTGACAGCCCTATGTGTTCCACAGGGTAACTGACCCTCATATGTCCCCGTAGGTGATATTTTTTTAACGTTCGAGGTAAGCTGGGGATGACATGTGGCAGAAGTAACGGCTGTAAGAAAACTAACAGTGTTTTTATAACAGTTGACATTTTGTCTCGATATTTCCACAAGTCTTTTCAAAAGTAAACGTGACTTGTTTTATTGAGCAAGAGATCTAAGTGGACCGTTTTATTTTAGGCGTTTAAATTATTTTCTGGCTTCCACAAAGCCGGTCATGACTTTAAAAAGTTCCTGTAAAAAGGTTAAATTGGTCTAGGTTTGACCCTTACGAAAATCTTGCACTCGTAAACCGCTCCGCGAATCTTTGCTCAGACACTACGTAGTGGAGCTAACGTCCACACCTAGGGCTGGCACGTCACCACGTAACGTCGCCGATCGTGGCCGCCTTGAATACGAACACGCTATTATTCGTAAACGTTATAACGAGCTAAGAGCAGCCATTGTTTACAAAGAGCTTTTTTTCTATAGTAATAGAATGTTGATGCTTCATTGTGGCATGTCGTTGAATTTCATGATCTCCTGTTATTTGGCAAGCGTTAGTGTGCGGCGGAATTGAAACAAAAGACGTTGGAGAAACAAAATGCGAATGTATGCCAGCGGTAACATAAAGATAGGAGCGAGTTTATTTAGGTATCTGTGAAAACTTTTGTTGCTTAAGATCTTTGTTTCTTTACGTAAGACTGCGATTATGTGTTTTTCTTTATTTAAAAAGTGGGAAACATTGAAAGAATGGCCGCTAGGTACCAGGTACCTTTGCAATCACAAGTTTGAGCAGGGTACAGCCGCTTGATTCTGTAAACATATCGAAGTGAAGGCTTGGGTGAAGTGATCACGAGGTGAGCTATCAATCCATATAATCAAGATGGAATGACAGCTCACTCAGTGATCACGTGACATCTTGATTGTATGGATTGACAGCTCCCCTCGTGATAACTTCACCCAAGCCTTCACTTCGACATGTTTACAGAATCGACCGGCAGGTTGATCTGATGAATGTTGAAATTATTTCGAGAAAAACACGACCTGGATTCAGAACAGTTAAATTAAAGATGGACTATGTTCAATTAAGGAAGTAACAGATCAGTTATAGTTAAGAAACTGAATCAACACAGCGACCGGGATTCTGATTCCATGCAAAGGGATCTGTCTTAACCAAAACCCTTATAACTTTAAGATTCAGTTTTAAGTATTCTGTTAAACAACTTAATCAAACTCGTTTATAGGTTAAGAAGTTTGTATACAGAGTTGTAAACACTCGAACTCATCCCGAGTCAGTATTTGGGGCTGAGTCTCAAGTAATAATAGATTGACAAAGTGATTCCGACGGCCCAGCGAAGTTGGAGGAAAGGCTGCGGATTGTTCGCATTGATCGGACGGGAGACGTTCGGGAAGATTCCTCTATTTGTGGTCCAAAGGAGAAGATTACAAGGACCTTGAACTCAAAAGTGCGTACAAGATGAAAATACGGTACAAATATGGTACTGATACTGTGGTAGAACTTATAGTTTGCTGGAATGATGTCATCATGTTGCTTTGAGACATTGTCATGCAAGTGACAGCAGAGAGAGAGAGGGAGACAGAGAAAGAGATATATATGGAAGAAGAGCGCTGACCTCAAATCCATTACTAATAGGTTGCTTCTAGCTGGCTTCATCTTCGACGACATCACCGCTTACCATCAAGTGAGATAGTGGTCAAACGAGTGCCTATCAATAGAAAAAGAAGAGAATTATGTGGGCTTCAAAAGTTTGGATTTGGGACCATTTTGCGATGCTGAAATCACAAGAAGGCAGATGTCTAAGTATCATGTCTGGTGGACCACATAAGGGCATCTCGATTACAAATACGATTATTTATGGCGCCTAGCTGCATCACATTTCTCGGTTCGGTGAGTTATATGTTAAACAATTATGTGTGTGGAACACAAACTAGAGAGACATATGTAAACAGGGGAGAATTACTTCCGCGTACTAAACTCTTTACGTGTTGTATTTATTCTGTGGTCCAAATTGAAAGCTGATGGTGTTTATTTATTTATTTTGAGCCTATTCCGTCCCACTGCAGGGCGAAGGCCTCCCTTTCTTCCTTCCATTCTTCCGGGCTTTGGGAAAGTGTGGACCAATCCTGTCTAGGCGTCAAGCTCGTCCCACCATCTTCGCCTGGTGATGATGCTTACTAATGGAATAAATTATGATTATTCAGTGTTTTCGTGGTTTTAGATAGAAGACATTTATTTACTTTGTTACATCTAGGTGTGGCATGGCATGGGCATCGGATTTCAAATTGCTTTAGCAATATCTAACTAGCTTCTACCAGCGACTTCGAAAGTCGGAATTATACCAGGAGAGAAAAGCCAAAAGCCTGCCGTCTATCTTAAGCCCTTCTTCAAGACAAAATCTATCTCTCTATCAAAATTGGTTTCAGCGGTTTAGGAGTGAAAAAGTAACGCAATAAACATCAAGTCAGCCGTCAGTAAGGGGGCCTCCTTATCATCATCCTTCTATCTTTATCCTACATTATACATGTGATTTCTTTCACTTCTATCTTTTCTTAAATCTTCATTTACTCCTTAGCTATCCTCATTCATAGTACAAACTTTACTACCATGTTGGCCTATTCACCAACCATCATCATTAAATCCACAGCCTGACTTTAAACACACACAATTCACTGAGCATAGGCCCCTTTTTGAAGTGAAAACTCCTTTAGGTGCGTTGAGCACTTTTTGGGTGAACAAAAATCATGGAACTCGCGTCATCGTCAGTGAACGCTTTCCATGAGCTATATGTATACTGTGTGTATATGTGAACTTTTTGGGTGAACAAAAATGGAACTCGCGTCATCGTCACTGAACGCTTTCCAAATTCAAAAATAATAATCTAATAGCTAAAAAAAAAAATTCACAAGTTAGTTAGTTTTCACTTATATCGGCAGTCCCCAAAGACTGCTCCGCATGTTTTTTAACTGACTTACTTTGACGAGGTTCTCAATTCGGAAAAAATATGTCATCCAAGTAAACGAAATTACGGTGGTGTTGTCATGTGTGGGGTACCACTAAAAACTGAATAGTAAAAAACTTTTTTACAAAAAAATACAACTTTGTAGTGTTTTTTATTTATTTGGAGAAAAAAGTTTTTTTCTTATACCAATCCCACGTTCCTCTACCAGCCTCACCCAGATTCTTTCTGGGATGGTGGACAATGTCGTCACCCTATCTCACCAACCGCATTAAAAAATGTAGTCTCCCAAATCTCGTGGCTTGTTCCGCATGCGGGCGAGTGAGAAGCGTCACCACTAATGAAGCAGGAGTCACTGAACGAAGTAAATTAATGTACGAACATGTAGCAGCAGGTAAACGACCAAAATTTCATCTTTTAATGGACCCTTTTACGTGTTACTATTTTTTGTTTTATTAAAAAAAGGGAAAGTTGTATTACCGTGATGTATTTTCTGCGGATTTTAAATATGTTGAACATACTTGTTACATAATATTTGCTAAATAGTTCAGAAAAACCGGCCAAGTGCTAGTCGGACTCTTACACGATGGGCTCCGTACTATAAACCGAATAAAACACGTTTCTTTTATTTTTAATTTAATTTAATTATTTGTTGTTATAGCGGCAATACACACTGACGGACAGCTGAGGCTTAGTTCCATTCGTGGGTTCCGTTGGGTACTCTTCGGGTACGGAACCCTCAAAATATCTGAGCTCGTGGCTTATTAAAAACCGCATCGGTCGATCTTTAAAGTGACCGAGACCATCATAACATACTGAGATTTTCCGTGTCTCGGATAGCACGCTAAGCTGTTGATCCCGGCTGTCATATGTAAATCTTTGGAAGTAGAAACGGGGTATAGAATGTCAAGAAATCTGTCAACAGTCTTGCCAAGGGGTATCGTGTTACCACGGGTAACACGATACCCCTTGCTGAGTTGTAGTCAGATAGGCAATCATTCCATGTTAAATACCGCTCCTCAGCTGCATCTGGTTTGATTGGAAGCCGACCCCCGTTATTGACATGCCCCGTTGGCACACCTGTAGAACATGTCTGCTGGACCTCACTAATATATGGTTCAGGATTTATTACCGATTTTTTGTTCGATGGTTATTTTACGAATTTGTCATATTTTCTACACAAACGCTGTTAAACCACAATCTTTTATTTTTTTAAAAGAAGTTATTTAACGAAATAAATAACATGCTGACTGCCATGACCTTAGAGTACATTGACATTTATAATGAAATGTAAACTTAGTTTGTATATTACGATCGATTTCCAGACACAGATAAGTTTGGCTCCAGCCATCTATCGAAGAGATTGACTATCCGTCATTCAAAAATGGTGGGGGATGACAGATGGTCAATCTTATTTTCGGGTGATAAAAAGTTGACACGAAGGATCTAAGGCGGTGCGACATTTTAAAGGTCAAGCTTGAGTCAGAAGCAATGTTAATGTATTCAGAAAAACTTTTGGTTTAAGTCGTATTTTTTGTACGTGGTAATTGGTCGGTCGTATTATTCATTTTGCTCTCTTTTTTAGTTCCGAAACTTTATACGGAAAAACGGAACCCTTATAGTATCACTCGGTTGTCTGTCTGTCCGTCTGTCACAGCCGATTTTCTCCAAATCTACTGGACCTATTCAGTTGAAATTTGGTACACATATAATTTTCTATGATCCAAACACGGATGTGAAACAAAAATAAATACATTTTGAAAATTGGGTCACTTTTTAGGGGAAAACATAGAAAAATAAAAAAAATAGTTTTTCCAACTCTACCGTATGACGTATCAAATAAAAGGGCGCATGGTGAGGGTTACGAATATATATATTTTTTCATAATAAATGATTTTGAAGTTATTCAAGAAATTTGATGAAAAATTACCTCGTTAGCTCCGAAACTACTGAGACTTACATTTAGAAAAAAAAACAGAAAATAGTTCTTTGCTTATAAATTACCGGAAAACCTATAAAAAGTCTATGGTTTGAAAGTAACATGTTACACAAAATAAATTCGTTCAGAACCCTTTACATGCGACTCCGTCTCGCACTTGGCCGGTTTTTATTACCTTCTCCCATGTTACCTAGTGTCAGCGCCACGATTTATTCTTCTTTTCTCTGTTGTCAACCCACACGCTGTCATTCAATACCGTGTATGAATGGATAACGGAACCCTTATAGGATATTCATGTGTCTGTCTGTCAGCGCCAAGTTGTTCAGAATCTATAGAATAAATTCAGTTGAAATTTTCTTTTACTAGTAACTTTAACATTAAAAAAACTTCCCAAAAGCTGGACATAATAGAATTTCAACTACAGAACAAAGTACCTCCTCACAAGTGAATGATAGTATCTTAAAATTTATGCTTATGACCATACTCAGTAATATATGCTGCTGAGACCGAAATATTCGCCATTTGAAACTATCACAACGTCTTTTATGTTCAAATATTCAACATAGTAAGTAGTTGGTTTTGTGCGGCACTGCTGCACTGGGATACTGTGGCAGCATAATGCAATAGTCCTGTATGGGCAATGCACAGTTACCGAGATAACATCACAGTTAGGCAGATGTTCTTTCAGCACACTCACTTTTCATCATCTATTCTTAATCACACTAATATTATAAAGGCGAAAGTTTGTGAGTGTGTGTGTGTGTATGTTTGTTACATCTTCACATGCAAACGGCTGGACCAATTTTGATTAAATTTGGTATGCGGGACGCTGACACCCTGGATTAACACAAAGGCTACTTTTTATCCCAGGAGTATGTTCCCTTAGGATAATTTTGGACATTCACGCGGGCGAAGCAGTGGGCGGCAGCTAGTAATAAAATAAAGGTGAAGAGTTTGTTTGTATGTTTGTTTGAATGCGCTAATCTCTGGAAGTTCCAGTCGGATTTGGAATATTTTTTAATATGATAGCCACATTCGTGAGAAAGGCTATAGACTATACGGGAACGGCAAAAATTACGGGCAAAAGCTAGTCTTTATTATGGGGTGAACTTATTGCCATCAACCGGACACGAATCTAGACTGTTTCTCGTCAGTCTGCTTCTGAGATAATGATGTGAAAACAAACTGACACTTTACCCGGCCCTGGCCTATCGCTGAAATAAGGTCCTGGGTTACAGCGATAGCGAGAGTAGTAGTTAAAGTGGCTCGCGTTTGTACTTTCGCTTTAGTCCGATAAAACGGCAATCCGGCACGATCGGGGAGAATCATGTATTGTGCAAGACCAACGGCTTTACATGCCACACCACCAACCCGAAATTCCTAACAACAATATCCAAGGTCCTGGGAATCAAACCCAGGATTCCACGTTCAGCATTCACACTTGCGACCACGAGACCCACAAGGCAGTTGAACACGAGTCACATTGAATAGAACCTCTACAAAGAATAACCACGGTCAAACAGGAGCCATGCCCCACAGACGGTAGAGCTCGTATAACCGCGATTACAAGTGCTATTACCGACACATGCGCTGTAATTCGGCGCTATATGAGCCCAATAACGGTCACAGTGCAACGCTATTTTGTGCTATGTTTTTATATGATGGCTCGAGTCGGGGCGATGTCTTGTCTGTTTTTGTGTGGTGGGGAAATAAGGAACCTTATATTTTCTTGTTTCTTTTATTTCGGTTAAGTTGATGTTAAGGTCCTTTAACCGCGCGCCGCCGTGCCGCGTGCGTGACGTGCCGTTTTTGTTCGCGGCGTCTAAGTTTGCATTTGTCATGTTATTGCAACTTATTTTTTAATATTTACTCTTATTTATGTGTGCATTTGGCAATGGTTAATCTGGCAATAACCAATTTCATTTTTTTTAAGCCTTATAAAAACTCGTTAACTATCATCATCATCATATCAGGCGAAAGACGTCCACTGCTGGACATAGGCTGAAGTGATGGTAACCGTTAACCATAGCTTGGTTTAAATACCGATTCGCAGACTATAAATTCAAATTCTCCATAGGTACTTATTGGAATTAGGAACCAATTAATCGGTGCTTAAACTATTCACATGGTTAGATTTGATTTTAACTAAGGCCCTAATCAGTATTCAAGCAGGTCACGGACCACGGTGACCACCAAGACTCCTTTTTATCTTAAAGAACGGTTTTAGTTCGTCTGTGACACACATTCTAGGTATTTGAGATCATCGGAGAATCTAAAACCAAGTATTCGTATGCATTCCACTTCCTTCTTTGACAATCTTTCAGTATACAAGCAGCTCGTTTGTGAAATGTGTTACCCATAGAAGTGAGACGTGCTCAAAAGCTCAAAAGCAAAAGCGTTTAAAAGAATGGTGAAGGAGCACCTTTCACTTTAATTTTTTCGCTCCTTTCTCAATTATATATTTGATAATTATTAGTATATAAATTGGTATTGTATTTATGTATTTTATATTATTATGTCTAATTAGTATTGTTTAGAATGTTTGTACACTGACAGCCTTAAATCTATTTCCTTTCGTTCAATCCATCCAAAGGTTGTCTGGAAGAGACACTTTTTATGTTTAATTGTGTTGTTCTTATTATGAGGTGTACAATAAAGTATATTATAAATAAATAAATAAACTAGGCTTCCTTCCAGTGGAAAACGCCGACAAACTCCAGATTATGAAGTTCTCACCAAATCTTTAATCATTTTTCCGCCATTTTGTTCTGAATCTCTGATATAATTATAAGTGTCACTGACCGCCCTTAAATTTTCATATCTGAAGCTCAAAACAGATGATGTTATAGACCAGTTTCAGCTTCAACACTAAATAAAGTCTCATCAGGTGACTCCACAACCAAACGCTCAAAAAACACCATGACAATAACTCTCCCATATATTATCCTAGACCAACCGCAGCACCGTTTCAAAAGTAACATAAATAACGGCACTAGTGTTCCTCGCGTCCGCGTAACAGCTTCATATCACAGTTTTTGCATCCGCGCTATAAATCTTTGTCGCACCCCTACTACAGCACACACGTATTATCCAGTATTTTAGAGAATATCCATCACAGGAAAACTAGATACAGTCAGCATAAAAAGTAGAATGAAGCTTACTAGTAATTACTTGTTGATGGAAATAGTTATGGTAAAGTACGTTAGTATGTAAATAGACGAAAATCCGTACTTATCACATTTATATTATAAAGGCGAAAGTAACCCCGCTCGTCTGACAGTTTGTCACCTCTTCACGTCTTACGGCCGGTCTCAATAACGTATCTTCCTTTAACTAACTGTCAAATTAGCTACAAACAATAGCTGAAACGTCATATTTGCCTTTGTAACATGACGTTTCAGCTACTGTTGGTATCTCATTTGACATTTGGTTAAATGGATTTGGATAAAACTTTGCACACTGGTAAATCATGTCCTGGAGTCGGAAAAAGGGTACTTTGTATTCCCTTGGGACAATATTCGACTAAGACGCAGGTGAAGTTGTTGCTCGAAGCTAGTAACTTATATTCTGGATATTTAACGACCACTAATTCCTCTTCCATATAAACTGTACTGCAGCTGCAATTTCTGGCAACAGCTTACACTGCTTTGAAAAGGCATTCGTCTTTCAGTGAGGGTTCTAAGCCCCCTGACTCCGTCTTTGGAGTAATTGGGGAAATCTCTGTATTCCGCTGAAGATAGCAAATCCGTCGGTAAGGCAGTGAGGCGGCGGGGAGCGTCCGTAGTTCCGCCATATCTCTGCGGATTAAGTTACTTGCGAGACACACCACCGCTGAACGTTCGCAGGGACGGGTTTGAGATTATGTATATTCTATTTAAGGTGGACTTTTTTCAGAACTGTTTCAAAACAGCTTTGTAAAAATGGCGTTTACTATACAGAACTATTTAATAACAGCTGGGGGCAATAAATTTCAATAAGTGAGCCCAATAAATGAATGTTTTCCATCCGATTGAGTTTTTTTTTTTAATTCAAAGTACAGAAAGGAGAAAAGTAATACAATAAAATAGTTTTTTTCCGCACCGACAAAACGCACATTATA
>NDFZ01001194.1:0-13073 GCA_002192655.3 Mamestra configurata | reverse complement strand
TGACTCGGCTTGCTAATAGAATATGATTTGATATACTTTATCCATCTTTTTTCTGAATGAGATACCTAAATACTTTTTACAACAATATTTTACTTGACTTATGTGATTGATTTAATTATAAAATTAGACACAAGGGATGCAATGCTTGAATAACACTTTTTTTACAAATGTTTTTCCTCTTTTAACTCCGCTCTCCCAGAAAAATATTTTGTGCTCTTATATCAGTATTACCTTTTCTGTTTTATTTGTGATTATTTTTTAGACAAAAAAAATATTATACTCATTCATTTCTCCAAATTATTTTGCAGACGCTATTCGGTATCGCTTTCACAAATCCCTGTACGTTACGCGACACATAATGTTATTCAACCACTGTTATTTGTTTATTTACTTGTTGGTAGCTGCTACCTTTATTATGGACTAGTGGGAGGACGGCCTTATATTTGTGGATTACAGTTATAATGCGGGGATTGGTGCAAGATATCAGCTGCTATTAGTATATAGTTATGTCTATTGAATAACAGCAAAGCATATTATTGATGTTTGCTACTGAAGGAGCACGATAGGCGCCCGTGTGTAGCCATGCCTGGAGGCTTTAATTTTTATTAAGACCGATACAGGCAAGTCCTTTACAGACAGACGACAGCCTTATATATTGACCTGGAAGAGGCTACTCACAAAAAAAGACAGTAGTCTGGAGTCTGGATCTACTCTGTGCTCAGCAGCTACTGACTATGCTTTAGCGTGGGACTTTTACACACTTTAAACGTTATGTTATAACAAAATAAAATGAGTATATTGTATGGTAAATAATTGCGTCTCATTTTTTCTCTTTACCTATGCAACGATGAAGATTTTCTCTGCAAAGGGACAATATCTAGCAGATACTACAAAAGTCATCGGGTACGATTCTGAATTTTTGTATTTGTAGTAACAAACTCTTCTCTTCATAATGACAAATGTTGATAGGTTTTCAAACTAAAGTAGAGTTGAACAAATACTCAATATTAAATTCTTTATTTAGAAATCATCGGTTTATCTTCTAATCTATCGGAAATTAGATACTAATTAACCTCAATCAACCTCAGGAAACGCACGTCAAAAAAGCCAGCATTTCTTCAACATTTCCTTTCAACACACTATTCGGAAAACCCTAAGCGAGCAACATGCACAAAGTCAATGACATAGAAATGCGGGAAAGGGACACATGGTGCATGATACGTGGGTGTGAGTAAGACGGACATATTTTTGTTTGTGCTGTCACAAGCTGGCGAGCGCGGCAGTGAAATCTTTTTATTAAGGCGACGACCTATTTTAGATTGTATCTGTAGGTATGGTAGATAAGTTAATGGTTTAAAGAGGGGACAGGGCTGGAAATAAATGCCTAGGGCCGAAACACGCACTTATCTGAACTTAAACAACAAATGGTGAAGTTGATTGTTTGTGGAAATAATGATTTATTTATTTATTAAAACTTCATGCAACACATGGCAATGTCTACCAGTCAACCAAAAGTGGCGGAGAGATAACATGACAGGTGCTTAAATAAAATGGGTAAAAAGTATACACGGTGCCATTTCAGCCGTCTTATAATAGCAGTCCACTTCATCTATCCAATGAATACTCTACATTCATTAATGTATAGGAGACATTGTTTTGAAACGTAAACATTATTAACAGGGTGTTTCATAATTTATTTTTATTGTACCAACTATCTTAATTAATTATTTTTAAAATTATAATCGCGCCTAGAGGTAGTTTATGTCGGGTGTATTAAGCGGGCCGCCTTTATAAGTCGAATTAAAAAGCGCTATGTATATGGTTAAAATAAATTATTTCAGTGATAGAAAGCTACAGTATCGTTAAATGTAACAGGATTTTTATTACGTTCTCGTTAAAAAAAGGGGTCCTGTGGGTCACAGGAGCGAAACTACGGGGATTAAGTTAATTGCTTGAAAATCAATCGACTACCCATTAGGAGGCGGAGATTGACGGTTTTCATGCCATCATGCGCAAGCGCTGCGCCTCCGCCATGCGTCGGGTACTCGCCAGCCCCAACAGCATCCTGGGAGTTATAGCGGACAGATGGGACAGCCCCATACTGGGGCATTGGATAAGCCTGCATGTGAGTTTAGTGTAAATATATAATTGTATTTTGTTCCGTTAGTTATAAGTAAAAACACTAGTTTCTAAGTTTTTGTATACTAACCACTTAATGGACTCTGTCTGAAGTAAAAGATTTTTATTTTATTTATTAGAAATAAATGTCGGGTCGGAAATAGACAATAAACAGAGATATTATTTGTTACATATTCGCCCCAGAAAAGTACGCCCTGCTTATGGCATTCCTGGTTTGTAGGAGTAAATAGGAAAGTAAATAATTATGGGTATAAGACAAGAAAACACCTTTAAGATAACATTAATTCACTGATTCTGTAGCTACACAAAATGAAGGACAGTATAATCCATATTGGTCAACACACAATTGAGGTCACAGTTAATTTTTGGCATAAACAATACACAAATTGACACATACCATTTAAAATTCTTTCTTTACAACACGCACAGCCCAGATATAAATCTTAAGTCACATGAACATGCTAGGGTTGCGGAATTGTTCGAAAGAATTACCACGGCCCTGGAACGTAAAGGGCATTTGAAGGAATACGGGTGGGTTTAACAGTTTTACTCTGTAAGAATCTCACTCTACTCCCGCTCCGCCCAGAGCGGGACGATTCATTTGATGATATCCCATCGACAAAAAAAAAGTCACACGATCGACCTTCGCCTTAAGTTGCAGTATGCACGCATTGACCAATAAAAACCGTTACTGTATGCACTGACACACACATACAAACACACACATACGCACGTAACTGTAGTAACCAACAAAAATATTGCCCGAACAGATTATGCAATATTATGGAAGTAGGAAATACTTTAAATTAAGTATTTGTTGAATATGCATTCTTTGGTTACAACCATTGAAATAATGAAGAGTTATGATAGTGCGAGTTTGATAAAGAAAAAAACCCTCCTGAACGAATTTCATAATAAAGATGGCTTGTGTTTAAACGCCTACCAGAAAAGTACCTATTTTACTACCAAAAAAATCGAAATACCTGCCAGGATTGATAAATGCTCGCCAAAAGCCGATGTCGGAGCCCTGCGTCGCGGGGCTCTATGGTTTAAAAAAAAAAGTCGGAACGAGTCGGGGTGCCCAAGTCCCGAGCTCACTTAGCTCGCTCTTGCATCCAAGTTCTCCCATTAACAGAAGTCATTCAGGAAAACAAGATTTGGTGAGCATTTATCCATTTTGGTAGGTAAAAAGAATATAAATACAACACGTACAATTATTCTGAGGAGTGTATAATTATTTTGGAACTTAAAACGTTGTTCTTTAGGCATCTCGGTATAGAGTGGGTTTATTTCATTTGAAGTTAACATATTTTACTTGGTACGCATTTAAATTGTAGCCAATAAAGATTGGCCAAGTACGCAGTAGATAAAAATATCTCCTGCGTACTTGGCCCATCAGACACGACCGGGGAGAGATCAGGCACAGGACCAACAACTGTACAGATGTCAGCACATCAAGCTACAACCATCTGTCAACCATTAAAATAGATTTTCAACTTTATCGCTAAAGTATTAGGTTCAAGATTGATTGGAAAAATTTGACAGTTTTGGGTAGCTTGTTGTGCTTTCCGAGACACGAGGGTGTCATACCACCAACATCTGAACTCCGGGTTGTAACTGAGAAGTTCCTAATGGAAATTCCAATAACACTTTGGCCGACTTAGGGAATCAAGGCGCCTCGCTCAGCAGTCATACTTGCAATCGCAATACCACGAGGAAATATATCATTTATAACATTAACATATTTATTTTTTTTTTTTTTAAACTTACGAAATTCAATTGTTGGGTAAGTATTTTTAAAATATACAGAAACCTAAATACATACATAGTATCCACATCCGGAAATCCATATAATAAATTGGAAATATGCTCGAATCGCAAGTGATTTTGGTATTACGTTTATAAAGACACTTCTTATTTTTAAATTTAAACTTTATGTACAGTAGTAGAACATAGGGGGCATCATTTCAACTACTCAATTCAAATTGCTTCATCTACAGGCCGCTTAATAAAAATTTTCTTTGTATGAGGCCCTTGACACTGCTCTTCAGATGTTGGTCGAGGCTCTTGTCCGTAAGGCCATTGGCCGTTCCGACTGTCGGCACAGTGAATGCTGAGTTTACATTCCATATGTCAACAACCGCGTGATTTTCATCACGATTACTGGTTAATTCGTCCAGCGATGGCAAACGCTTCTGCTAATGAGCTCTTCTGGGGTTTGATTCCCAGGTCGGGTAGTTTATTTTAGTGTTTAGTTTGGATTCCTTACGACTGATTAAAAAGTGATACCTTGTAGGGTGACAGGTGTCTGTCTGTCCGTCTGTCACCGTTAATTTGCTGCAAATCTACTAGATCGATTTATTTGCAATTTGGTAGACGTGGCCCAAATATGTAACTAATAAACTTTGAATATGAGGTCACTTTTAGGGGACACATTATATTTTACACTCATTTTACCGATAACACTATTAAGCCTCCTACAACACAAGGTGGAAATGATGGCTCCAATGGTTTCCGCAGTCGAGGAAGTATTACATCATCTACCTAGCCTTTTCGCAACTATATTGGGGTTGGCTTCCAGTCAAACCGGATACAGCTGAATACCAGTATTTTACGTGAAGCGGCTGCTTACCAGACCTCCACAACCCAGTAGCAGTAACATGGTACTTCTTGGCAGGACTGGTGTCATAATTTTTTGGCTTCTGACAATCTGTAAATACTGCCAAAGATCTTTAAGGGACCAACGGTTCAACGAGCTTTCCGATATGGATGGGTATACAAAGACCGACCTTGGCAAACGTTGCTTAACCTTGAAGATCGACCCGTGCGACTGTTAATATTTAGTTACGAGCTCCGCTTTTACGCACAATGGTCCAACATCAGGACTAAGTGCGGAAACCAAACCCAAGACCTCTGATTTTTTAAGTGAAAGATTCTTTAGGCACGTTGAGCACTTTTTGGGTGAACAAAAGTCCTGGAACTCGTGTCAACGTCACCGAACGCTTTCCAAATTCAAAAATAATAATCTTATAGCTCGACGATACAATTCACAAGTTATTTAGTTTTGACTACTATCGGCCGTCCCCAAATTTTTGGATGGGATACGATCAAACGACTTCAAATGCCCTTTACATTCAAGAGTTCACTTCAATTATGCGATAAGTCGGACGGTGAGCTACCCATCACTCGCCGTCCACTAGTCTACGAGCTCCGCTGTTAACGCAGCCACTCATTTCACCGATTACACTTTTAAGCCTTAAGAGACTGTGTAGTAAGCAACACAAGCCTCCAATAATTTCCGCAATCGAGAACGTGGTATTACATCAATAATAAATTGATCTGATGTGGTTAGATGACCCAAGATCTTCTAATAAGGAAGTAGATCTATGAAGTCAACTTTGTAAGAAATTGCTTGAGTAAGGAACCCGAGTCTCGTACTAATAAAACGTAACACTGTAATTGCAACTTCTCGGCGATCATCAAAGTCTAAAACTTTTCAGGTTCTATTTTGTGTTTTTGCCCGGCAACCATAGAAAAAAGGAACATTTTTCGAGATTACATATTATGTATTGTTTTTTTTTATTTGAGATGAGTTTGCTCTTGACTCTAGTCAAGGTCATAGATGACAGAGACAAAGTCGACGATGGAGCGAGCCTACCCAGAAGAAGCCTGTTCACTCTAATTTTGAAGAAATTAGGGTTGTATGCTTTCGGAAACACAGACGCAGGCATAGAGTTCCACTCCTTTGCTGTGCCCATTATAAAAGACGTTTGGAAACGTTTAGTGCGAATTGGTGGAATAGCAACAAGGTAGGGATGGTAACTTGCAGTGCGTCTAGATGTCCGATGGTAGAAGGGGGCTGGTGGGATGAGGTCATGCCTGGACACTCTCCCCGAAGTACGATCTGTAGAAGACCAGGCATCTTTGCAGGCAGCAGGCAGCAGGCAACTTTGCGTCGATGAGCGAAGCTGTGAAGCTTGGCATCTACCAGTTTTACGTCGCCAATGAGCCTTTTAGCTCTGCGTTCCACCGAGTCAAGCGCGGCAAGTTGTTATTTAGCTGAGCCATCCCAAAGATGGCTGCAATACTCCATGCAGGATCGTATTATATTTTTGTATGTCTATTGATTTGGCACGCCCTACTTCTAAACGGCTGGCTGGGTAGATGTGATATCGTAAGTAACACAGGCTATATGAATTTTAAAAAGGAAACAAGATGGCAGTCGCCGCTAGAAAAGTCAGATATGTATTCTAAAGGTACTGGATACTGACCGGTGTTACGGGGCGTAATGTTACAAAGCGAGCATTCGTGCAGTCAGTATGTGGAAACGAGCACGAACATGATGCGCATGTGTTTTGTTTTATACGGATTTTAGGACACGGCGTAACATAACATGCTCGCTGCGAATGTTACATTACAGCCCGTAACACCGGGCAGTACCCAGCTTAACGACCGGTTTCAATAACGTGAATACCTTTAACCAACTGTCAAATTAGCTACCAACAGTAGCTGAAACGTCATGTTTGAAAAGCAAACATGACGTTTCGGCTACTGTTGGTAGGTAATTTGACAGTTGGTCAAAGGTAGATACGTTATGGAGACCGGCCATAAGACAAGTTTTTAATTCAAACAAACCTCTTTCAAAATCAGTTAAATGTTTCTTTGTATTTTGTTTTTTTTTTCTTTAATATTGCATCTGTTGACTTTACAGTTCCGAGCAAAACCATAGCTATCACAGTTCGAATTTACCAGTTTAATACAAAGGCAATTTCATAGTCTTCCGACCAATCAATAAAACATAGCGGAAGTTTTTTCCTCANTGTTGACTTTACAGTTCCGAGCAAAACCATAGCTATCACAGTTCGAATTTACCAGTTTAATACAAAGGCAATTTCATAGTCTTCCTAACAATCAATAAAACATAGCGGAAGTTTTTCCTCAACAACAAAATACAACAACATTAACTTCTTACACAACAGTTTAAATCTTTGACATTTCTTCTGAACATATGATAACGCGGCGCCATCTTGTTTGCGTAATATCATAGTTGCGCAACCGAAGACTGGTTAACGGTTACCGATGATGCTATTGTAACCTTTTTAAAGACAGAAGTGGGTTTTAGGGTTCTACTTCCGTGCCCAAAGGTGACGAATTGACGATGGAACCATATGATTTTGTTGTCTGTCTGTATAACGTTGTAGAACTGTTATAGGTTAGCTAGTTGATTATTTTACATTACACGAGCTACTTAGGCCTCTACCACGGCATGAAATAAAAGTAAGATCAACCATGATCCGAGGTACTTCATTCAGGAGATTAAGGCTTCATAGGATGAAAAGTATTGCATGCTTAGATCAAATTCAAACTGAAAAGTTAAATGTAAATAAAACTGATAGGTATTAAAAAGCTCTGATAAGATCTTTACTTGATTATTGTTTTATATTGCTTTATTTTTAATTTTTATTGTTCTTCCATGTAGAAACAATAAGAATGTTGTTCCCACGATTTATGTAATATAATCATGATTTAAAAAAGATTCCGTGGAGTTTCTTTCTCGTTCTTCTCCATAGAGATATACAGAATAGAACGTGCAAGTTAGATTTTGAACGACCGACCTTGAAAATTCAAAATTGCCTGTAAATGGTCTCTTTCTGGTAAATGCTTAGAATCTTGAATCAAGCAAGGCACTGATTTTCAGTAGTCGCCTAAACACACATACATACATGCTGATATGGTTGGCCCCACCGTATGTAGTTCTAGGAAGACAATGCTGACCCATTGACTGACAGTTCTTTTCATATTGACATACATAAGTCAATGCTTCTATCCACATAATATTCCACACACGTCTGCTGACCACACACTCGGGCTTGGTCGACGGTTTTGGATTCAACCAATGATGCTTGTTTACGATGCGTTGTGTAACTACATGTATATGCAATTGAGCATGATTTGGTACCTCGCCAGATTTTCTGAGTATTACTTTTTTTGCCCATGGCTTCGTTCGCGATAAAGTAGCCTATAAGCGTCTCTATGGCCTCAGCTATCTCTGTACTTAGCGAACTGATTGACATATAAAAGCGTAAACAACGGTCAAGACCAGTTCGATCCAGCCCGTCCCTAGCTGGCCTCCCCCCAGCGACGCCCTAAGCCGAGGCCCGTACCCCACAGGGGGTGCCCTTAACGTGTAGTCGCTTAGTTTGTATGTTTTTTATAAGCCCTGGCTGGAGGCTTTAATATTATATTAAGGCCACCACAGGCAAGCCCGGTTAAGCAGTCGACAACCTTATAGGTTGTACTGCGAGAAGCCATTCACAAAAAAAAAACAACGGTCAAGAACACTCACTTTAGTAGTTATCAGAGCTTTTCTAAATCTACAGTTTTGTTTACTTTGTTTAAAGGCAGTTTTGTCATCCAGTTAGATATGGATACAATAGGGTATATAACTGAAAAAATCTAATTAGTCCGACATAGATTTCCAAAAAATTGGAACACGTATTTTTTTTTATCACGTAAACAAAAAATGAAGACGGTACAGTGCGTTGGAAACACGCGTGACGTCACTATCATAGTACAATTATTAGATACAATTTTTACCAGTGACGTGACGTCACGCGATGAATGACTTTTCAGCTACTGTTGGTAGATAATTTGACAGTTGGTTAGAGTAATGTTTTGGTAGTATACTTATGCTTGAATGTATGTATGTGTATGTAGATCAAATAGTTTTGCCATCTTTATTCATATTATGGTTAGGCTCGCGTTCTACCACAATCTGACTTCATGTAAAACGGTGATGTGTTCGACGATGGAGTACGCTTGCCTAGAACTAACCTATTCACTCTTGACTTAAATACCCCCAGATTGTAGATATCAGGAAATTCAAACTACCGCAGGGAATTCCGTTCTTAAGCTGCACCAAGTGAGTCCGTAAGAACAGATGTGACTAGTTTAATAAGCTTCCCTAAATGACGTTACGATTGTGAGATCCTAGAGTTTAAATTGATTATGATTTTTGTAATTTGTGCAGCAAAATTATTCCTACTTGTATCGGAAAACCAAATCATGGATTACGTCAACTCACTATCTATTTCAGTTCAACACAGCCCAACAAACAAAACTAAAGGCTTTAGAAAACGCAATCTCTCAAATAACCACTTCAAAACGACAATTCAACATCAAGATAAATCTCCATCAAAGTAACGAGGCAACCAGCTGATTGCACTCTCTTCAGCCATACACCTCCTAAATACCTACTACCACAGTGCTCCCAAGCACAATATTAAAAATAAACACTTTTGAACAAAAAACTTTAGTAAACAATAAGTAATTTCTACATCTGAAGATCGTGGGAGCAAGCGGAGTCAGGTGAAAATGTTAGTTTCACTGATGTGCAACAAAAAAGCAAGATAAAGCCTGGGAAGACTGTATTGTCTACTAAGAAAGTGTTAGCACACTCAATATTAATTACAATTAGTGAATTGTACAAGAATTTTATTTATTTCGACTACTGCTTTTGTTTTATTCTTCTCCTTTCCCATTTATATATTTGACATTTATTAGTATATTATTTAGTATAGTGTGTATTTTATATTATTATGTCTAATTAATATTATTTATGATGTTTGTACACTGACCGCCCTAAATCTAACTTCTTTCGTTCAGTCCATCCAAAGGTTGTCTGTAAGAGATTGCCCTGTGCGATAAGACCGCCCATTGTACACTTACAAACATGTTGGAACTTTTTTTATTGGGGTCGACTTCCAGTCAAACTGGATTCAGCTGAATACCAGTATATTACATGAAGCGGCTGCCTATCAGACCTCCAAAACCCATTAACTGAGAAACACTATCACGGTACTTTTTGGTAAGACTGGAGTCAGATTTTCTGGCTTCAGACAATCCGTAACGACTGCCAAAGATCTACAACTGACAGCCGGGACCAACGGCTCAACGTGCTTTCCGCGGCAGGGAGGAAACTCGGTATGTTAAGATGGTCACCCATCCACAGACCGACCTCATTACTTAGGACCTAATTATGAATGCCAAAGTTTGAGTTAAGCTAGGTAAACCCGTATTTGGCCAGTATGTACAAAATCATCCTTACCAATAAAACTAGCGTTATAGTACGTCTCATTTATTAATAACTAGCTACCGCCCGCGGCTCCGCCCGCGTTAATGTCAAAAATTATCCCAAGGGAACATACTCCCGGGATAAAAAGTATCCTTTGTGTTATTCCAGACTTAATCTACCTCTGTTCTAAATTTCATCAAGATCCGTTCAGTAGTTTTTGCGTAAGAGTTACAAACATATATCCATACATACATTCTTAAAGTATATAATTTAGTAGGACTAAATTATTTTATTGCGCGTTTGAAGAAAGGAAAATGGCTACTGGCGTAAGACCTGTGAAGTTAACACTGCGTTCAAATTGTTATCTGATCTAGTTGCGTATATAGCAGAAACATAAATTCCTTATAGATAAATGGGTTATAAGGAATGTATGCTTTAATAAGGAACTAGCATAATGCCATAGTTTATTATAGCAGTAGGCTTACAGTAGAAAATCCTCTGTTACGTGGGACTTAAACGTATCGGTGAAAAGTTTGTATTCATACTATAAAGTTATTGATATTCGTTACATGTTATGTTATATATATTTTACAACTATTTACTATATTTACACTTAAATANTACTATAAAGTTATTGATATTCGTTACATGTTATGTTATATATATTTTACAACTATTTACTATATACACACTTAAATAAAAAAAAAATAACTAACTAAAAATAGTCGAAAATATGGCGTCGAAAAATTCGTCCGCATCGCTGGCCACTGTGAAAGTACCCAAAAGGCTGGCAGCATTGCCACGTTGTATGGCAATGCTTATCCTTTGTCCAAGGTAAAAGCCTACTATAAGGTTCTTCAAAACTCCCTAGGAATACAAATCGTACCATTGATTGATAGATAACACGCTATATTAAACTAGCGTTCAAGTTTTATTTTGGCAAAAAAGTAGCTCTAGGGTCTATCTCATGCCGCGCGAGGGAAAGGCAAGGCCTTCGCCCCAACCACCGCAACAGGAGAAGACGCCCCGGGCGTCGGGAGTCGCAGGGCGATCCCCGGCCACCGTAGGCGCGGGCCTGCGGACGGCGAGCATTGGGTGGCTCGCCGTCCGATCACCACCAGGCCCGGGTCGATGGCGCGTTGTGTTTCACGCGTGCCTCAAAGAGATGTCAGCATGAAAGACGGGGCCCGCTAGGGCCAGAGCCTGCCAGGGTTGCGGAATTTGTTCGAAAGAGTCACCGCGGCCCTGGAACGCAAAGGGCTTTAGAAGGAACACGGATGGGTTTTAGTCAGTAAGAGTCTGACACGCCCTTCCGCTCCACCCAGAGCGGAAGAAGTCATTTGATGATTTCCCATCCTTAAAAAAAAAAAAAGAAAAAGAAGGGTCTATCTCATCGGTACAGTAATTTAGGCGTGAAATCGTAACAAACAAACTCACTTTCGGCATTTATAAAATTAGTTAGGATTAGATTTATTCTAAAAAGTATTATTGCTCGATTGATTGGCATTAACTGCATATTGACATACTGTAGTTTACTATATATTTTAGATTTCGTATCCAGGGTAACTAAGTTGTCCGCTCTATTACTAAGCCTCTGCTGTCGATCCCTGAGTTTATCAGCTCTGTCTCNTTTTTTGTAACAAAGTGTAAACAATACTATTTTTGCGAATTCACCCCAGGGACATGTGTATATATTATTATTAACCATAACAATTAGACTGTTGAAGTGTTCACAGTGTGAGTATTTCTGTTGCCGCAAATAATTAAAACAAAGGGACAAAAAAAAAATCTCGGTTTATGGTACAAAACCCTTACTTTGCAAGACTGACTCGGAATTGGCCATTTTTTTTTATTTATATAATCCATATTTTTTCAAAACACTAAAAAACCATCTCAAACTAATATGCCTTCATTCAAGCCTAGCTTACCTCCACTAAAACATAACTAATTAACATTTATCCGCGCCGGCTCGGATGCAGGCGATCTCCAACGTACTTTCTATTGCTTTCAAGATTGCGCAAGCGCAACTCAAGCCTTCCTTGTCAGAGCTGTGCTCATGTAACCGGTGATGCAATCATCGACATCGATTCGATCTTTAGATGCGTTGGGTCACATCACTATTCTGCCGATGTTTGAGGTCGTCCAGTTTGTGGTGTAGATGAGAGGTGTCAAATTGTATGTGTGATGTGATGGAAAATTTGGTAGATTTTGGTGTTATGTGAAAGTAGGGCAGGGTATATTTAGGAGAGAGAAATATCGTCGAACAATATTTTGTCGATACAGGTAAAATAATTAACACAAGACATAATCAAGCCTGTCTCGAAAGGTTTGGGCAGAGATGTAGGTACCTTTAGTGCAGATACGCTATCAAATTAAAATATTTGATTTAATTTATCGAACTACTAAGGGGATTTTAGGTAATAAGAAAATAACAACCGAATCGAGAACCTCCTCTGTTTTTTTTTAAGTCGGTTATAAAAAATTGAGTTGCAACATGTAAAATAATTAAAATTATAACGGCATTATAGGCATTTAAATCGTACAATCTGATTTGACACAGTATTTAATCTGCCAGATAAATAAATCAGACCTCATTCGGAGATACTAACACAGGCTTTAAAACCAATTCCATTCTAAGTTTTCTCTTTGTTAACCTAGAGTTAGTAGAATCTTTAATTTGCAATAACTTAATGCAAGAGCGGACATGGAGGTCACGAACATCTATTGCCCTCTTTCTCTCTCAACTCAATATCATATGCTTTGCACATACATGGCAAAAACTCTGCAGTTAAAAAACTAAAACATGTCTCGACGACCAATGGCCGGTTCCAATAACGTATCTACCTTTAACCAACTGTCA
>NDFZ01001193.1:0-13072 GCA_002192655.3 Mamestra configurata | reverse complement strand
GTGAGAATGTTTGTTACTTCTCCACGCGCATACGGCTGGACCGATTTGTGTGTTTGAGTCCCGCGAAAGGACATAGGATAGTTTTTATCCCGGGAGTATGTTCCCTTGGAATAATTTTCGACAGCTAGTATATAAATAAAATAAACTCTCATGGCTAGATAGGCATAGCAATGACGTAATGTGTCTGTTTGTTCGAAAGAGTCACCGCGGCCCTGGAACGCAAAGGGCTTTAGAAGGAACACAGATGGGTTTTAGTCAGTAAGAGTCTGACTCGCCCTTCCGCTCCACCCAGAGCGGAAGAAGTCATTTAATGATTTCCCATCCATAAAAAAATGACGTAATGTTTTATCATGTTCGCTGACTGTACATTTAGATTGCACGGGTACTATTTTTACACAAAACTCCTCTTAATTTATATCAAGTTTTACCTGTGTAGGTGCATCGTATCAATCAGAATTTATCTACGGAAGACTAAAATAAAACTCTGAAGATAAAATTATCTTGCAAGTTCAACGAACTTTGGTATTGTGTGTCCGGCTTAACTGTAAGCCTTCTTTTGCATCTTGTCACGTAACTTTAAGAGTTCAGGCGATTTTAATGTAACACAAACATATTAAGATTTTCCATGCATTGGCATTGGCCATAGAGTACGGAATGGTAATGGCTGGAGACCCGTCTATCTTCAATGACGACGTGTAACAGAAATAACTCAAAAACTGAAAAGGGGTTATTCTTCACGGCATGATTTCAAGGTTGATCCCACCATTACCCTTTTCAGGTTTTTCGTTCATCCTGTTACGTGTTGCAGAAATAAAGATCATGTGTCCAATGTATGAAAGACTACCACGTGGGAACGGCGCGATCGATTTTTTTTTTTTGAGTTTTTTTTCATACCCTGCCGCTGTTCTTTTCAGATTACTTTCGTTGTCTTGAATCCCCCAATATAGTTGAATTCTCCGAGACTCTTCGAGCATAATTTTGGCTCGGCGTTTTTCTGGTGGTTCTCACTTCTTCTTAGCGTGTCGGTGGCAAATACACTGATAAAATTTTATGTTTGGCTCAGTACTCAGCAACGGCAACACCGGTTATCACTGGACACAGTGGTTGAGTATATTTGCGGGGTTTTACAATGATCCGGCTGTTTTTTTTTTTTTTCGACTAGGCTTGCATGAAAGATTTTGTTTTGTTAAATCTGTCAGAAATTCATTATAGCCATAGACAGAACTGTCACGGATTGTCAAATTCTATTTATTTTATTTAATACTTTACGCACATAGAAAGTACAGAGGCGGACTGAATGCTTTAGGCATTTTCTATCAGTCAACCTTTGGGTGATGCAGAGACAAATAGTGGTAGGTGCAAAGTGAAAAGAAACAGAAACGCAATTAACATTTATTTAATACAAAAGATAAATATAAATAAACTGTACATAAATACACAAATATACTTAAACAGTTGATGCAAACTAATAGTAATGCGTAAAAAACAGCGCAAATTCTATTAGTAAATAAACCGTGACATTTACTGACACAATAACTTTGTATAAAAAGTTTTCACTATTGTGTCGCTCGTGTCATCTCGATACTCTGTGGTTTTGCTACTTGTACAAAATTTGGCAAGCATCGTGAAAATTATGTGTCAGGGCGTACAAGAAAATTGGCGTCACAATGTTTAGCTTTTGTGATTTTATTATACGTGGAATGGTTTTGAGTATAATCGAATTGTTTATGTCATGAGAATTAACATACATAAGTATAAACAGTTGTGAGGAGTCTATGATTTGCGTTAAAATCTGGATCATCATCAGTATAACAGGTGTATACCTACCTAATGCGATATCGCGGCTAAAATTATTGTCCAGAATTATAAATTACTTATAATTCTGGACTACGGCCTCCCCCAAGTGTCGCCTCATCGACTTATGCTGTGCGTCTCGCATCCAGCGGATTCCAGCGGCCTTCACAAGGTCATCGTTCCACCCTGTGGGAGGCCTTATGGCGCTGCGTCTTCCGATGTGCGGTTGACACTCCAGAAAGTTTCAGCCCCATCGACCATGCCCTGCTCACTGCCACTTACGTTTGACGATTCTTGAGAACATGTTGGTAATAACAAAATCTGAATACGTTCAAATAATGAACCGTAAGATTATGTTTTGGTTTCAATACTATGAAGTGATGCTTTTAAATTCTTCAGACGCTGAAGAAATTTTGGTCAATTACCATTGAGGCTTTGAAATAAATTCTGATTTATGGTTTACGTTTTAAATCTACACTGTAAAGGTATATTAACGAGTTCAAATTGATTTTTTCCTCAAGTTCAAGATTATTAAGCTCAAACTTTGAAATAACTAACTTGAGAAAAAACTAGTCCACGAATGAAATAGTAAACTCGTTACTAAATATTTATTGATAAGTAGGTCAATACAGTGTGAGTGAATAAATCTTTTTAGTAGTTCTTATGCNACTTGAGAAAAAACTAGTCCACGAATGAAATAGTAAACTCGTTACTAAATATTTATTGATAAGTACAATACAGTGTGAGTGAATAAATCTTTTTAGTAGTTCTTATGGGGTTAAGATTTAGCATTGAATGAGGAAAGAATATAAACTGTGTTTCTTATTTCTTAATTCTTAATTAATATTATATAAGGAATGCGGAACAGGGTGTAAAGCCCCACAAAAACCTCCATTGGAAAGGGAGGATCCTCCGACCGGACGGTTGTGTCTGGTGGGCAACTGTCCGATAGTTGATATTTGGACTGTTTTATATGTTCAAATTGCACGGAAAACTGATACCGCGATGTAGGATTTCCTTAGTCCTACATCGTCTTCGTTGGCCGGATAAATGGTGTTGCAGTTATTTTTTGTTCCATATAAATTTTACTTCGTTAGTTTTTTTTTGTGGCGGCATTGATGCCGCTGCAACATGAAAAAACAATTTCCATTATCATTCATACGCGAGAACTTTAACGACAGATTTCATATAAATAAAACAATCGGCTGATATGCTTAAAATATGCTTTTTATGCAAATAATAATAATGGTGCTTTGTGTTGGCGAATAATACACAATTAGTATTCAATGCAAATCGTTTTATTCATCTCGTAATGCATTTATATCGGTTATGATTGACGGTTGAATAGATTTCAAAAATATTTTTTGCAAGAGTAAGGCTCCTATGTAATGTCAGATGCATCCATTTTATATTTTTATTTATGAAAAAAAAAAGTTATTATCTGATTTTTCCAAGCCTTCAGTCTAAAAGCCGAAGAAGGTATCCAACTTTATTTGCTAACCATAAAAAAACGTTTGACGTATTGAATTTCTTGTAAAACTTGCGTTAGTGACTGTACCATAATATAGGTTTTGGTTCGTTACCGTTTTGGATTCATATGTAGAAGAGCCGACAGTGAAATATCATACAAACAAAGATTAGTACTTTTGGCTTTTCAAAATGGTTTAACATTTAAGTCTTTTTTTTTAACAAACATCTATATCTGTTCTCACATAGCAAGACAGCTGTCCATCAATGAAATTTATATTATTCACATCTGTGAATTACTCTAAAGTGGAATGAGTCACTCTGTTTATTTATATTTACGATCTGTCGGTCACGTTCATGGTCAATGAAAATGTCCGCATTATAAAGAGAATCTATTGCTTTTGTGTTCGCGTTTTAATTTTATATTCGGTGGGAACGGTGAAGGGCTTTTAGGACATGATTTATGATTTCTAAAATTATATTGGTAGTAGGCGTAGAAGCTGAGATTCATGAACTAGCCAATTTTAAAAGCTACGAGATAGCGGTAGGTATATGTAATGTGATATTGTTGATATCACGTAAAAGTAAAGTAGTAAAAAATTAAAACGAAAAATTATACAAATAGCTTCAAAATTGTTTAAAATAAAAAAAAAACGTAACGGTCCTGGTTAGTCGGTAACCACCTTTAAACGTTATTTCTTAATGTACACAAAAATTAAATAAGATTAAAATAAATTGTGAAGATGTTAAGATTTTATAATTTACTAGTCGTCCCGACAGACGTTATCCTGTCCGAACGTTTGCTTTGTGTCTGACGAATAATTATAGAAATCGATTGCAGCGTCACCTACCGGGTCCAATTGTGAATCTAAACCATTCTCGAATCCTCTTGAACACACATAAAAAATTTCATCAACATCTGTCCAGCCGTCTAGGAGGAGTTCAGTGACATACACACGTACACAAGAAATATATATATTAAGATTAAACATAATAAATAGCCTTTGCTGAACTATTTTGGGGTCGGCTTTTACGTGGCGCGGCTGCCTACCTCAACATCCCAGTAACTGGGTAACACGGTAATTCTTGGCGAGACTAGATTCAGATTTTCTGGATTCTGACAATCGGTAACGTCTGCCAAATATCTACAAATGAAAGCCAGTACCAACGGCTTAACGTGCTTTGCGTGGCACGGAGCAAACTCAGTAAGTTAAGATGGTCACCCATCCACAGACCGACATCGGTATGCATTGCTTAACCTTGAAGAACGACCCCGTGCGGCTGTAATTCTGTAGCCAAGAGCACCTCCTTTTTTCTAATTAATAAAATCAATTAATTACACTAATTTAAAAAAATTTGTATTACCTGCAAGGATACCTATTAAAACTGGGGAAGCCACAAATCAGTACAAGCATATTATACTATATACAACGTGTAACAGAATAAACGCAATACCTCTTAAGGGGTCATTGTGCTCATCATTATGAACAAATTGACTGTGGGACCAACCCCGAAATCGCACGAATTCGAACGCATATGACCAGACGAACTCGCGGGCAAAAGCTAGTCTGTAGGTTTTAATATTATAAATGTGAATTGGATGGATGGAGTGATGTTTGTTTCTCAATCAAGTCAGAACGGCTGAATGGATCTTGATGAAATTTGGCACAGAGGTAGATCATAGTCAGGAATAACACATAGATTCCTTTTTATTCCGGGAGATAACTTTGAGATATTTTTGACATTCACTCGGGCGGAGCCACAGTCGGTAGTTAGTATAATAATAAGTACTTATATCTTCATGCTTCATGTCTGGTTCTCTACAAAACCAAAGACTAGCGATAAAACCAAGATAAAGAAGAAGTTATGTGGTTAGTCGGCTTTGCACTGATTTACACTTTTACACAGTCAGCGTAACTTTACTCCAATGTTTATGGTGAGTCCTGCACTTGTATTTGTTATTTTAGCGGAGTTAAATTAAATTAGTGGACGAGACTTCCCAGGAATGATAATCACGATTTAACATTAAAAAAAAAAACTTTTTCTGAACTTAAACTTTCAATATTATACTATGAGGTCAACGACTGCAATAATAAAAAAAAAACATATTTTTTTTAAGTTCGTTGTAACATCAATATCCGTACATAGTGAAAATTTGCCATATAATTTAATTTCGTATGTATAAAGGGCAGCTATAATGCGCAGCTGATTGAACGATGTTACCAATTCAAAATCCATAATCAGTTTTTTTTTTCAAAATTTTACGAGGTTATTTGCATCGATACTTTACGTAAAGTACGTACAAAAGGTGCAGAGCCATGTGTACCAAAAAAAGGAAGATTTTATACAAATATATTCGTAACACACATACAAGTAAGATATGGGCATATATTTCTTTATCGACAAAGAAGCAAAATGGCCGGTCAGTTTTCTTTCCTTTCTTTAAAGACATGATGATACCAATCCAAAACGTTAAGATCCAATGATCAAATAACAACAGAAAATTAAGCAATAATTTCAGTTAATGATAGGTACTATTAGTTAGTTTAAATGCCTTTTATCAGTCGACTAGGTATTGGTCAATGAAATCAAGTAAATGTTAGTATAGATGCTGTGGCATAAAGTCAGTTTATTATTGACTTGACCGACTTCGTACGCGCATATTCCGTTTTTAACCCGTTCCCGTAGGAATTTCCCGTTCACGTATAGCCTTAACCTTCGTAAAACAATATACAACAAATACAATACAACAATAACCTTCGTCATGAAAGTGGCTCTCATATACTAAAAGAATTTTCCAAATCCGACCAGTAGTTCCAGAGATTAGCGCGTTTAAACAAACAAACAAACTCTTCAGCTTTATTTTATTAGTAAGTATAGATTTAATTAAATCGTCTTAAGTTAATGAGCACTAAAGTTAATGTTTTTGTTTTGTCTACCTTATTTGGATGTTTTAGTAGTTTTTAACTCCATATAGAACTATTTGGCCAATCTTGACAGATGACCTAAAAAGACTTTAAATATAATTGTACAAAAGTCGATTTGCACGTAGCTTTAATTATTGCGTCTACGTGCAAATAGTTATTTTTTAGTTATGATGCTAGTCTGAGTCTCATTTTATTTGACAATTNTTTAAATATAATTGTACAAAAGTCGATTTGCACGTAGCTTTAATTATTGCGTCTACGTGCAAATACCTAGTTATTTTTTAGTTATGATGCTAGTCTGAGTCTCATTTTATTTGACAATTTTAATAACTAATGTTTTTAATTTGACAGGAAAATAATAATATAAATTGTGCGTCTATTTCGCTGATGCATTAAAAAAAGATATTGAATTAGGGAAATAATACACAGTTCTTTAAGGTAACCTATAAAAAAGAAAAATATACTCACATAATAATTTTCATGTTGAACTTTTAAATTCCAATTTATCACTATTAAAAAAAGAACACAACACTAATTTAATATAAACATAATCACCTTCACCGAATTAAAAAAAANATTAAAAAAAGATATTGAATTAGGGAAATAATACACAGTTCTTTAAGGTAACCTATAAAAAAGAATCATTAGAAAAAATCTTTAAAACGTATGAATAACTTAGCAGTAACCCGCGAAACCAGTTCCTTATGGTAACATTTAAAAAAGAAAAATATAGGTACTCACATAATAATTTTCATGTTGAACTTTTAAATTCCAATTTATCACTATTAAAAAAAGAACACAACACTAATTTAATATAAACATAATCACCATCACCGAATTAAAATAAAATAATTTACAAAACTTTGTATCACATTTTTTTCTAACGAAAAGATCGTATTTTGGAATCGCTAGCACTTTGAAAGCGCTCGCGCACCTATACTAGCGCGCGGGAAGTCTGAGACTGGCTTAGCGCCTGCGCCAGAGTCGACCGTGCGACAAAATGAAATGCAAATATAGAGAAGGCCCACTTTACACAATGCTGAAAATGATGGCGGAAAAATAGGCAACTAATACTTACTAGTGAACCAACTGTACCTATCCAACGTGGAGCAGTAGTGACGTTAAGCTATTTTAGGTTATTTTACGTACACTGAATTTCTTTTATTTTGGCTTATGTCTAGGTTCTAGATTATATCAGAAAACAGTTCAATCACTGGCGCCATCTTTAATCTATGTAGCCATTTATTCGTTCGACTGACCAACTTAGTTTTTTTTTTTTTTTAATCTAACGAGTTTTGAATGTGACGATAAACCGTAGCAATAATGAAAAATAGAAAAATAATAGGTAAGTGCCATTACAATATCATGATGATTATAGTATAAAGAAAACTCGTCTTCTCATTGTCTCTGTATGGTGAATTCTTGATTAATTCAGACAGTTGGTCAATTTTTTTTTCAGTGTACTGGCTATTTCTTTTTGGTCATTTTTCGGAGTGATCCTTTTGTCCATTTCTGCGAAGACACTGTCGCGAGCTTATGACTAAGAAACTGCGAGAGAACGGTTGTGTATCGTCTAGTATTCTAATTTGGTCCCGTAGGCTTTTACTACATATATTTAAGTTACAGTAGTATAATTTTAAAAGCAGAAATAATATAATGGTATTAATTTTGTAAATAGGCTTAAAAAAAACACTTTTCACGTCAATCTATCTGTCTCTCAGTCTCTTTTAACGTTCATAAGTAGGTACAATTTTTAATGATCAAATAAATCTTTTGAAACCATGTAAGCTAATGTCTGAGGTGGTCTTTTGAGGTAAGCAACACATACACGTTTTAATGCATACGCATGTATTGTTTGGACTGCAAAGGAATTCGGCTCCTAGCAACTTGTAAGTTATGTTTCAATATATTTTAGGTTTTGAGCATACTTCTAACCACGATCAACCTTTAGGTATCTTAAATAATTTTAATAGGGATTTTGCCTGGGTAAAAAAATTAATAACATCCAAGGCGATGTTATAAGTTTGATTATATTTTGATATGATTCTATTTTGTCCCCAACTTAGATAAAACTCATCAAAGATAAGGCGTAGGCTCTTTTATCTTTGATGAGTTTTATCTTCGTATTTTGTAATTGTTTTGATAAAAGAAAAAAAACGTATCCAATATTTTTCGATAATCTAACTGACGAACTAAGTAGAATCTTTTTTTTTACCCAGGTAACATCCCTATTATATAAATATTTCTAAAATATTTATAGAAACTGTCAAGTTACTTACGATTCGAAGCGCGATATGTCATACCTTATAGGTAAGTTAGTTTTGACTATGTGTAATAATATCCTTCTAAAACCAAAAATAGATATTCTGGACTTTTTGAATTACGAGTAAGTGGGAAAAATACTGGCCTAAATTTATTTTAATATTTTCCTTGTAATTAAAATAACGAATCTTATTGAAATAGATTAGGTTCTCTTCATTATTTTATAGCTGTGTTAAAATAAGGTTTTTTGTCATTTATTTCCTTTAATAGTTGACTAATATTTTATTTTAAATCATCGTAGGTAAGGAAATCAACGTGACCTCGGGGTTTTTAAAAAATATTTTTTTTATTAAAGTAACAGTCATATTTTTTAACATCATTTAATTAGTGTAAGTACCTCTTAATACGCCACAATGTCCAAAAAAAGTTTTATTTTTGCTTGCTATTTGATATAAAAAAAAAACATTTTATTTTTAATTTTAGGGATCAACATAATCCGGAGGGTAACTAACGGAATCCTATTGGTAAGCCTCCACTGTTCGTCCATCCGTTCGTCTGTCTCAGCGGGCTCGTGAATTGTGGAGTTAGTTCAAAAGAGTCACCGCGGCCCTGGAACGCAAAGGGCATTAGGAGGAACATGCCTGGATTTTAGTCAGTTAGTCTGACACTCCTTTCCGCTCCGCCCAGAGCGGAAGGAGTCATTTGACGATTTCCAATCATTAGAAAAAAGCGGACTCGTGAGCAGTAATAGGTAGACAGTTGATAAATATCACAGAGTGTTTATTTCTAGTGTCACAAAAAAAAAATGTTTATAAAACAAAATCAAAAATACAAGAAACGTTATTTTTCAGTTTATAGGACGGAACTCGGACTCCCACTTGGCCGGTATTATGTGTTTTTACAAAAAAAATAGAACTATTCCAGTAAAATAGTTTAGCGTATCGATACCAGAAGTATCAATTAAGGTAAAGGACATTTACCCAAGATGCCAAAATGTTCCTACGACAGTTAACGTAAGGTTCATTTACGTAAAACGCCAAAATGTCCCTTACGTTAATTGATATTTCTGGTACCGGTATGTGATTATTGCGTTTTCTTGCGGATCTCTAAATGTAAATGTAGATCTGTAATCATACAAAACCACGTGCGATCGCGACCGTCCACAACACGACTGTCAAAGCTAACGAGGAATATGTGAGAGTGATTTATAATTATTTGAAAATCGCGTGAACTTATAACTGCCTCCAGCCATACTTGATGTTTGATACTGTCGGGTTTCTGTTTAATGTGGATTATTTAAAAGACGATAGAATAGATGTTGCTATGAACCAACTGAACTAGTTTAAAAAAATGTGGTAGGCATAGAAATATTTGAATATATTTCTTGACAAAAAAATGTTATTCAGTAATTAGTAGGCATAATGTGACATAATTTAATAAAATTAACGTCTTATTCTAGAATGTTTCTTTATTAATTATACAAAATGAACGATATCTTTTAGTTAAGAAAATTCCTCTTACTAAAAATACATCTTAATATTTTGAATTGGCCGTTGGCCCACACAAGTCGTTCTAGTTGATCGGAAGAAATTATTAGTAATTTGACTCCTCTTTAAATTGGTCTAGCTGACTGATTGACTCTTTCAATTATTCTTTCATGTGAAGTATGTTTTTTGAATACCAAGTGTGATATGAATACTTTCTATAAGTGTACAATCATCGATAAAAATAAATATAAATCGTCACCCACTTTTGTCCGCTTCTGTTTTATAATAATAGAAACAACTCTTGCGCAGATTTATTGCGACCGGTGAAAGACTCCACACGATGATTCGCGATGGTTCACGAACTAATTTTGTAACTAAATTACGATGACTATTACGTTATTCTATACGAGTCTTGTAAAACCGTGTTTTTAAAGTTATTTAGGTAGAACAAGAACCAATTGTAACAGCTACTAAAATTATGTCTATTAATAATTTGGTTATCACTGCGTCTTCCGGTACGTGTTCGCCACTCAAGATCATTTCGACCCCATCTTTTCTGCGAACGTAAAACTGGTGGATGGCAAGCTTCACAGCTTGGCTCATCGCCGCAAGTGCCTGCTTGTCGGTCTTCTACAGATTGTACTTCGGGAAGAGTGTCCAGGAACTCCACGACCTCATCTCACCGGCCTTCTACTATCGGTCATCTAGACGCACTGCAAGTTATCCCTAACTTGTTGCTATTCCACCAATTCGCACTAAACGTTTCTAAACGTCTTTTATAATGCACACAGCAAAGGAGTGGAACTCTCTGCCTGCATCTTTGTTTCCGAACGCATGCAACCCTAATCTCTTCAAAATTAGAGTGAACAGGCTTCTTCTGGGTAAGCTCGTTCCATCGTCGAATTTGTCTTTGTCATCTATGAGCTAGACTAGAGTCAAGAGCAAATCCATATTAAATAAAGAAAAATGTGCCCTGCCCACTGCCACTTAAGTATGGTGATTCTACGGGCTGTGTAGGAAACCTTGGTTCTCTGGTGGATATCTTCATTACTGATTATATCACGCAAGGAAACTCCGAGCAGAGCCCTTTCCATTGTCTTTTGAGTGAATTGGCCCTTGTTGACACAACGTTGGGAGGCCTCTCACTGGGTGCAACTATGATCTGGGCAAGGTGAATGGAATCTGAGTGAACATTTTTCGACTGAAATTATGATGACGAATTTGGTTAACAATACACTTACACCGAAGTAGAAGAAACAGCAACAATAATAATCACTTTTTTTGTGTTTTATTATAATAATACGAATAAATAAGTAAAGTGTTTACGTTATCTCACAAAAAGCAATTAATATTAATTAAATCAAACGGTCATTGCATCATAAGAGGCACCGAACGTGTCATAGGTCAAAATGGCGATACCTTCCATCGGAAACCTGTCACTGGCTTTAAATATTATTAGTTCGATAAACTTTGATAATAATATAGGTAAGTGGGGACACGCCGGTGATATGGAAATATTCCGGTGTTTTGCTTATTTGACAAATTGAATTTTAAATGTTTAAGTTGTCCAATTTAAAAGTAAGATGCGATGGCTTTATTAGCATGTAAGTGTCTTATTTTTTGGTTTTTTTGCCCCAAACTAGGAATATCTCCTGTATCGTGGTTGCGTTTACAAACCTATAAATTCACATACACTTACAGCCAGACTCGGAACAACTATCCGTAGGCCATACAAATATTTATTCCGTGTGGGAATCGAACCCGCAATACGCAGCACAGNAGTTGTCCAATTTAAAAGTAAGATGCGATGGCTTTATTAGCATGTAAGTGTCTTATTTTTTGGTTTTTTTGCCCCAAACTAGGAATTTCTCCTGTATCGTGGTTGCGTTTACAAACCTATAAATTCACATAAACTTACAGCCAGACTCGGAACAACTATCCGTAGGCCATACAAATATTTATTCCGTGTGGGAATCGAACCCGCAACACGCAGCACTGCGCCAATCGTGTCGTCGAATTTGAAAAAAATACATGGATAACGACTTACTGCTACAAAATCTAGCCCCATTCATACAAAGTGCTGTAGCGACGTCCACATACATAATCTGCCTAGCCTTTTCCCAACTTTATTGGGGTCGGCTTTTAGTCAAACCGGATTCAACTGAATATCAGTATTTTACGTGGAGCGGCTGCCTCCCTGACCTCCACAACCCAGTAACTGGGTAACATGGTTCTTCATAACAAGACTGGTGTCAGATTTTCTGCTTTCTAACAATCTGTAACGACTGCCAAAGATCTAGAAATGATAGCCGAGACCGACAGCTTAACGTGCTTTCCGAAGCACAGAGGAATCTCGGTATGTTAAGATGGCCACCCATCCATGGATCGACTTCGGTTAGCGATGCTTAACCTTTAAGATCGACCCGTGCGGCTATTATTATTTAGCCACGAGCTCCTCATATTTGGAATTGACCACGTAACATACGTCGCGTACAAGTACATCAATACCACAGATACATTTTGGCCTTGTACTTTTTGACAATAGAGTATTTGACTAAAGAAATCTAATTTAGTTCGTCAGATAGATTTCCAAAAAATATTGGACACGTATTTTTTCTTTGTCACGTAAACAAAAAATGAAGACGACACAGTGCGTTGAAAACATGTGTGACGTCACTCACCAGTACACTTTTTCCTTATCTTTGATGCGTTTTATCTTCGTATTCTTTTATAGATTTGATACAATAAAAAAAATACGTATCCAATATTTTTCGATAATCTAACTAACGTACTAAATATATTTCTTTAACCCCGGCAACATCCGTATTATAATGGTGTAACCTAAACTAGCGTCGCACTGTCCAGTTGCGAAAAGTACTAAAACATGACATAATATCTAATGATTATATTGCTGGGCCTGTTAAATGACTGGCATTTATACGATGGCGAGACTTCTCGAGCCATATACTCGGTGAAGTGTTTATGGCCAGTTGTCGACTGTTGGTACCATTCCTCTGAATTAGTACAACTTTGCGTCTTCTATTCTATCATCATTTATTGCCCATAGATAGCCCCAAGGTAAAAAGATTACCAGAAAAATAACTGTTTTTGAGACTACAAAAGAAGGTAAAAAGT
>NDFZ01001191.1:0-13066 GCA_002192655.3 Mamestra configurata | reverse complement strand
GAGGATTTCCCGAAATTCCTACGGGAACGGGAAAATACGGGATATGCGCGTACGAAGTCGCGGACAAAAGCTAGTTATTTATAAATGAGACGTCAACAGAATATTCATTTACTGTCATATTGTAAGTATTAACTAATAATGTCTCCACAAGTGGGAGTACTACGAGAGACTTGTGGCAAAGTAATAAGAGCCGGGTCGATCTTCAAGGTTAAGCAAAGCTTGCAGAGGTCGGTCCGTGGGTGGGTGACCATTCATTATTTAATATTTATTATTTATTTATTATATACTTTATTGTACACCTCATTACAAACATAGTAAAAAACGTTTAAAAAAGAAAAAAGTATAATGGGCGGTCTTATCGCACATTACATATTCATATTTACATTTATTTTGCATGCCCCTGCAGAGACTCCTGTGTACTTCAACAAGCACATCAAACCGTTTGCTCGGCTTTCATTTGGAAATCTTCGACAGTTGTTTGAGGTTGTCAGAAGCATACAAGTCTGACAGCAGTCTTGCTAAGTGCTACAATGTTATCTGAACTGAAGCGCTTCACGTTAAATACTGGTATTCAGCAGCATCTGCATGGGCTGGAAGCGGACACCAACGAAGTTGGGCAAAGGAAAAGATTGATTGAAGTAGGAATCCTAGCAAAACCATAATTACAATTAATAAAATACCTTAAATGGGAATGAAAAGAACGAATGAGCGAATGAGAAGGGAAGTTAGCAGTCATATTGAATGGTCAATTTTTAATGATTGATGTCTGGGTTTCGAACTCATTTAATTTCACCGCAATTTGTCCCATGAAAGGGAATCAATAAAAGTGAAATAGAACTTAGCAGTTTTATTAAAAAAACCTGAGTAATTGAATTACCTATTTAATTTATCTAGACTTGGAGAAGGGAACGTCTGGAATTAAGCATCCGTAGAAATGATTAATTTTAAATTGAACTGCAGTCGTTTGCGATCCTCAAGTAAATTAATAAGTATCAATGTATCAAGTACGAAAACCACCTTAACTGCTAAGAAATAAAGGCTCTTCTTACAGTCAATTTGTTTTATGGACGTACGATTACCTGCGTCGTGCCCAGTATTCCAAAATATTCAAATAAAATATGATGAGGATTTACGGCTGATTTAATTCATGTAAGTATTAACAACAGATTATGCAAAGATAACCTAAAGTAACTACTAAATACTAATAAACCACGAGACAACTAAACACTGGCAGCATTGCGTCGCTGAATGGCAATGCTGAGCTGGTTCATTGTCGAAGACAAGCTCAGCCCTCTGGTTTAATGGTCAGATAAATTTTATTGAAGGAAAAATATTGCGGCGGATTGTTTATAAAAGCTGTCAAAGCTTTTGTGTGAAAAATGTGTCTAATACATATTCATCAAATAAAAGTTCACTAAAGATTGAAAAATCAGATCTGAATCATCTTCACATTTGTGACAGCTGTATTTTTTTACTTAACTTTATCAGGTATTTGACAATTAATCTGAAATTACTTTTGGATCTCAGCGCCAATGCTTGTCAACAGCAATAATTGCTATAGTTTTAGTGCTTGCCTAGAAGTAACGTTTCACTCGACACTCTAAGACTGGTCCGTCTCGGGGCTATTCGTCGAGTCGTCGACAAACAGGCGCTCTGCAAACAATAATAAACACAAAGAATTTACTATTTTGATTCGTGAAGTACCTACCGACTGACAGATCAACACGCACACCGACGCGTAACTCAAAGTTGTGTACCTACTGACTGACGCGTCATCTTACTCGAAGGTTTAATAAGAGTCGTTTGATAGTTGCGATAATCCACGGACGGAAACGACAGCGCGTGGAGTGCCGTCGCCTCTTTTTGCGAGGAAGTGGTGGTGGCGGTGGAAAGGGAGCTAAAGGAAAGGTAAGAATAGACGCACCGGGCGCCGGAGGGCGCGGACTGATCTCCGGCCTCCTTGGTATATGACCTTTGGAGTTTGTTGGTTGACTTGCTTGAGCAGTCGAAACCCCGAGACGACGAAGCGCCGTGTTCTGCGCGCGCCTCTATAGATGAAGATTTCCGGAATAAAAAGTAGCTTACACACTCAGCTATAATGATAATAATAAACAAATGACACTAAATTCTTATAATAATAATAAATAAATATGCTAAGACTCTCCACAACCGCGAGATGTGCAGTCTCAGAGAATATTTTCTCAAAGCCGATGTGGGTATGCACCGAGATGTGGTCGCAGTGGACAAGGGACTCACCCCGTTGTCCATGGCGCACACCTGTGATACCTTACTACAGATGACCGCAAGGAGGTATGGAAAGGTAAGGAGCTTCACGGGCGCTTCTATCGGGCTCTTCATGGGTCCGATGTAGATTTCTCAGCGTCCGTGGCCTGGCTACGTTTCGGAGATCTCTTCGGGGAAACCGAAGGTTTTGTCTGTGCGATNNNAAAAAGCTATTACACAGTGGAAGAATACCTTACGGATAAGTTTTAATAATAACAATATAGATATGTAAACTTAATAATAATAAATAAATGAAATTCTATTCTATTGGCAATAATAAATAAATAAATGACATTCTATTCTATTGATAATAATAAATTAAGGACATTATTTTCTTAAATAAATGACATTCTATTCTACTGATAATAATAAATAAATGACATTATATTATATAAATGATAATAATAAACAAATTACACTAAATTCTTATAATAATAATAAATAAATAAAATACTTTTCTAATAATACCTGATAAAAAATGCTAATACCAATGCAGATAATTATTAATAATATGTATAAAATATTTAATAATAGATACAAGATGAACAGGAAATAATTACACAAACATTTTACAAGAAAAGTTAACAAAACGCTCTTCCTCTCTCCTATTTAATTATTTTAAGTTTTGCTGTGCCCGACAAGGTCCAGAATTGTTTCTATTTATTAATTCTACCACCTGTTTATGTGTACATTATGGATTGCAATAAACTATTTGAGATTTGAGATTTGAGCATTATACATATTAATAAAATAAACATCCAATCTTTAAATCTTTATAATATTAGTGTAAAATAAGTAGCTTATAAGTACCTGGTAGCCCCCTCAATCATACCTAAATGAATCTCGACTCACTTCGTGTTCGGTGTAACACGCGGCCGGCGCGTCTCACAACCGCCCCGAGCCCAGCATTGTGCGTTAAAACAATTATTATCATCCCCTCGAGTTGATCCTCACCCCTCATACCTCTCCCCCCTCTCAGACCGTCTGTTGACAGACGAGGCAAGACAAACGGACGCAGGACACAATACAGCGTGTTTGGACAAACTGTTTGATTGATACACGAACTGTGACAATAAAAATATATATTTTTGTCTTGCTGATTTTCTTTGGGTAGGACTCTCTTAAGATCTTTCACTGTTTTTACTGACACTCTGAACCAGGTATTGACGTAGACGAAGAATAGTCGATTTGGTTGTCCATATGCTTACGCAACAGGCCCAAGCCTGAGTTTTAAATGTGCATGCTCGATTAATGGAGTTAGGATCGCTCCTTTATAATATCTATCTGCCTGAATTTTTCCAACTATGTCAGGGACGGCTTCCAGTCTTTCCGGATACAGCTGAATACTAGTATTCTACATGTAGCGACTTCCTATCCGACCTCTACAACCCAGTTACTGGGCAACACGATACCCTTTGGCAAGACTTACGAAGAAGACAAAGATCTACAAATTACATTCAGGTCCAACGGCTTAACGTGCCTTCTGAGACACAGAGGACAGTATGCAAAGATGGTCACCCATCCTCGGCTCACCTCGGCAACCATTGCTTGCCAAGAGAAAAACCATAAAGATCGGCAAAGGGTTGCTGTTATTATTTTGTCACGAACTCCTCAAACGTAAGTTAAAGTAAATAAAACTGGAAATTAAATTTTTCAAAATCTTCCTCCAATATTGCAAACTACCGACCCGCCCCGGCTCTGCACGGATTTGTTTTGTTTTTTATGCACTACTATTGATAAGCACGCGTTTGACCTCTATCTCACCTGATGGTAAGCGATGATGTGGTCCCCGATGGAGCACGCTTGCCTAGAAGTAACCTATTCACTCTTTGACTTAAAGAATCCCTGATTGTAGCTATTAGGAAACACAGACTCTGGCAGGGAATTCCACTCCTTAGCTGTACGCACAATGGATGTGTTCCCAAAACGTTTTGTGCGTGTGGGTGGGATGTCCAACGGTGGCGCATCGCCGTACGTCTTGTGGTCCGATGATGGAACGAACTGGCTTGACGAAATTAAACTATGCAATTTTGACGACACGACTGGCGCAGTGGTTGAGCGATTGACTGCTGCGGCGCGTGTCACGGGTTCGATTCCCGCACGGAACAAATATTTGTATGGCCTACAGATAGTTGTTCCGGGTCTGGCTGTTTGTGTATGTGAATTTGTATGTTTGTAAACGCACCCACGATACAGGAGAAATTCCTAGTGTGGGCAAAGTTTAAAAAGAAATAAAAAAAATCCGTCGCACACTCCCCAAAATGCAACCGATAGAAAACCGACAGGCTCCCAACCCGGCGTCGATGCTCAAGACTTTGGAGCTTCGACTCAACGAGCCTATCATTGCCGATGAACTTCTTTCCTCGATTCTCAATTGACTCAAGGGCATCAAGCATCATCTAGCAGATCCATCCCAAAGATGAGAGCAGTACTCCATACACGATCCAACTTACGCTTGATAAAGTTTGAGCAGTTGTTCCGGCGTGAAGTACCGTCTCACTTACGATGAGGTACAAATTATGTGCAAAAACCTTCGTCGTGTATCATTCTTTCTATTAGTTAAAACCGCATCAAAATCTTAAGAGTTTCTATTTCCACCCGTTAATCCTTTCTCAGCGGATGCTTAGTCATAGAATAATCCTTCCAAGTTTCAGCTTTCTAGAATTAGTAGTTTCGGCTGTGCGTTGGTCAGTCAAGACAAACGATTTGATAAGTAAAATGACAGACCGTGTGCTAATATTATGTAGGAGACGATACGTAAGTGTTTAATAAGATAACGCACACAGCGGGATGTCAACTGGAGTCCTGTCGGCGATGCGTTACAATGAGCGATAGGTTCCTAGCTGGCTACAGAGGTACACATTGCTCGAGAGACACGAACAGTCGCAGGTGGTAGAGTGACGCATCTGATAAGAACACAGAGAGGGAAGTAGGTGCGATTCTTTATGATCTGTTATAATAAGGCCGAAGCTTCGAGTTAGTTGTTAACACGGGTTGAATAAGGTTAGCAGATAATTCTGGTTTGTGCAAGTGGGCCTAAGGAGTGACAACTACCAGGGGTTTAGTTGCCGCATTTGGAGATGTACTCAACATGCATGATATTCTTAAAAATAATCAAGAAATTTAAGTTTAATCGAAGTCAATTCATGTACAAGTATTACCCTAATTGAAATGAGGGCTTATTTTTTAGAGCTGATTTTTTACAGTCAAATAAATTTTAACTAAAGAATAAAAATGGCTGTTTGACATATTGCACACACAGAAACTGTCAAACCGCAATTTTTATTCCTCGAATAAAACTTCTGACCATTGAAAAATCGGCTCCTAGTCAGATAATTTTAAACTGAAAAATATATCTGACATATTCTCAATACAAGGGCTGTCGGAAGACAACCGCCTTTATTGTTGTAAGTCAGGTAAAAGTTCTACGGCACGTTCTTAGACCATTACAAGTAAAAGTTAAAAAAAAAAGTAAACTGACTATAGTTGTCCATTCGCAAAGGTAGGAGAAGAACGGACAAGCATTTCTAATGAATCATTTAAAAAACCTCGTGTGGGCCGAGTGGCTATATATCCTACTTAAAAAATCTAATTGGTCCGTCAGATAGATTTCCAAAAAATATTGGACACGTATTTTTTCTTTATTCACATAAACAAAAAATGACGAAGATACAGTGTGTTGAAAACTCGCGTGACGTCACTACGATAGTACAATTTTACTAGTGACGTGACGTCTCCAGCCCCCTCTCTTGAACTTTGACGCGTTTTATCTTTATCATATTTTAGCGATTTGAATTGGCAAAAAATACATGTCCAATATTTTTTTTGGAAATCTAACGGACGGCCTAAATACAATTATATTTTTTCTACCTAGTAGAGTACCCTACTGCGATGCCTAGCCGCAATAATAGATAGTTATGGCTGAAGCGTGCTAAAAAAGTTCCAAACGAGATCCTCAAAGAGCTCTTCTATTGACGTGGTATTTCTTAGTGCCTGCCGATATGTTTTCTCAACCGTGTGACGTAGCCGCGGGCCCGAGCTCGTTTAATTGGGTGACGATTGTCTTATAAGCGACGCACTATTTAGATTCAATTACAATGGTGACAGATTTGGTTTTCACTACATCTGAGCAACCTTGGAGCAGTGAAGGAGGCTCGACTTGATAACTTTAGTGTTACTTTTATAAGGCGCCGTACTTAAGCCGTTCCCAAAATAAGCACATCCACAGTAACAGAGGCTCTAGACAAGTGACATTCTGTCAGCGATGGCGTGGCGATGGCGATTGTCGAAACGTCAGAAATACGATGTGATTTTGCAAACGCTATAGAAATGACACGTTATCAATCCCTTGTATTTTGGCATTTTGTCAATCTTATTCGCTAAAAGAACTGTGCTTTTTCCAGCGCCTCAGGGTAGCGATGGGCGATTCCGAGATGTTTCAACAATCGACAACCATCCATCAACTCGCCGTTCTACGAAACTAGAGATATGATTTCAATTGTTTCGTGTCAATAGAATCGATCGCTAGTTTTCGATTGCTCTTGTTGAAAGACTTAGTTTGGATTCACAATCACAACGCAAGTCAAGAATGCACGAAACTCTAACTAAACCATCTAGGAACAACTCTCGAATGAACGCGCCATGCGCCAGTCGCAATAACAGACCGAGTCGGACTCGAGTCCAAGTCGAAACAATCGAGAGCCATCAAGATGTTCGAACAATCGAAATAATCGATTAAAACCTCTCACCATCGCGCATCGCTACCTCAGGGCTTAATAAGTCGACGTCGAGCGTTTCTATCGTGTGTCCGTTTTTGTATGTTAGTCGCAGGGCTANCTTAATAAGTCGACGTCGAGCGTTTCTATCGTGTGTCCGTTTTTGTATGTCAGTCAGGGCTGTTACTATTTAACCTGACTGAGACAACGAATGATATCTCATCTCTCATCGAATGGTATTGTTAAGTTACTCCAGGGAGTCGCACAGTACAAATTGGCCACACGGAATCACTGAATACGTGTTACGTATGCCTAAGGGCCTCAGCTAAATAAGAACGCTTTTGTTTCGGAACCCTTAGCGCACGATCCCAACTCGCACTTAGCCAGGTTTTTTTAATTAAATTCGTAATTTTTCTTCCTTTCCTGTAATGAATGAATAGAAACTAACTTTCTCTCCTGTGCTCGTTCAACTGAAAACTCCTCGTTGTTAATACTCTGTGACATTTCATTAGCGGACTGGCGGTCTCATTGACAATGTTATTTGTATTATTTTACTCTGTGGAATTGAATTCCAGTTGAATTACAATTCATTACCTTCTTCTTGGACGTAAAAGAATAACACCATCCCATCACTTCCCGTGGGTGTCGTAAGAGGCGACTAAGGTGCTCACCAGAGAATAGACAGCAGATTCTCTGTGTTTCTGTGCATGGCAACAGCTACACTGCGATCACCAACCCGCCTGCCAAGCGTGGCGATTATGGCAACCCCTCCCCCCTTGGGGAAGACCTATATTCAGCAGTGGACGTCTTTCGGCTTTCACCTTCTATTCGCATAAGCTCACGCCTGCACAACCTACCGTCTCAAATACATTAATGTTCTTCTAGAAATCATGGTATAGTTTAATGAACTTTGATAGTTTGAAATGAAAGTCCAAATATTTCTATAAATCAATTGGAATTCCGACGAAGATTGTGATTGTGTTTACTATAGGAATTTAATAAACACGGGTAGATTCTTCAAGGTTAAGCAACGCTTGCCGAGGTTGGTCTGTGGATGGGTGACCATCTTTGTATATTGGAGTCGACTTCCAGTCAAACTGGATGCAGCTGAGTACCAATATTATACATGGAGCGACTGCCTAGCAGACCTACACAGCCCAGTAACTGGGTAACACGATAATCCTTGGCAGTCAGATTTTGGTCAGATTTTCTGGCTTCTGATAACCCGTAACGACATTCAAAGATGTTCTAATGACAGCCGGGACCAACGGCTTCACTTGCTTCCGAGCCACGTAGGAGGATCGATATGTATTGGATGGTTTCCCATCCACAGAGCGAAGAAGAATTTGGTACTATCAGTATAGCAGCGATAGTATATTGGTAAAATCATCTTTCTATCGGTAAAGTAGCCCATGAAACTCGTTAATAGCTAACTTTCATCCCGAAAAAATGCCGTCGTTTAAACAATTTATTACAAAAACATTTTTTTTTCATAAAAGCACAGCTCTTTCAAATACCTACATATGTACATAATGTAGGCAAACATATTCGCACATATTATATTTTTAATAACTTGAACTTACGCGCGTGTATCGTTAACAAAACATTACATTTACACAAACATAGCCGAACAAACATAATTTGGCGTCCATCTTGTGTAGGCGAGACTTTCATGCGATAATCTAATATGAAATACAATATCAGCTTTGTATTAAAATAATGATTTTTCTTTTTTCTTCTTCGTAGCAACTCGTGGCTAAATTACAGCTATGGTCGGCCTAGGCTTGCCGACCGTACTCTAATATAGAGTATTGTACTCAGTTTAGGTGAAGAGAAACGCAGGGGTGACCCAAATGATTTCCCAACCACAACAAAACGGTGAAACAAATATTAAAGGGGATTTTCGCGCTGTTAAATACTGCTTGTAGCAAGGGCTCCAATATTTAAAAAAATGTTAATTTAAAAAACCAATATTGTGGCATTAAAAATATAAGGCAAGAAAACACAAATAAATTATTTGTTTCTAGTCACCGGGGCCCTGCTTTTTATTCACCCCGTTTAACTGGTACTCTGTGATTATTAAGTAATATTCATATATATAGTATATCACTATCATACATATAGCAGTAGAGTACGCTACGAAAGGAAAAGGTCAAAGAAAAGAGATGTATTGTGTGAGGAGTGATATGAAAGAAAAGGGAGTTAGTGATAGCGTGACGGCTGACAGGACAGAATGGAAGGAAAAAACGTGTTGCACCGAGTAACATGGGATAAGGGCAGGAAGATGATGATGATGAATAGAGTACCGTACGCTAAAACCGTACAGATTTTGAGTTAAATTTAATGACCAGGTAATTTCGCTGAGACAGTTTTTTTTGTCATAATTGCAAAGCGATGGAAAGCGATATACAGAGATGTCTAGGAACTGTACAATTAATTTCTAAACACCGAAACGTGCTTATATTTCCCAAATTGTTCAAAATAACACTAAGATGCACTTTTGTTTATAATTCTTGACCTACTCTAAGCCCAAAATCAAATATTAGACCTTATCTGGTGGATCCTTCCTAGAGATGAGAATATTACTCACATACATGAAGTCGCTGATGAAAGGTGACGTACCTTTATCCCTTAAGTGCAAACTCATCGACATGTGAATTCTGCCCATCCTAACCTACGGTGCGCAAACTTAGTCTCTGAACAAGTTTCAAAAGTCCAAACTCCAGGTTTGCCAAAGGGCGCTGGAGCGTAGCGTTCTAGCGATCGAATACGTAACACCATGATTCGCTCCAAAACAGGGATCGCCGATGTGGGCAGTAAATCTGCCAGGGTGAAGTGGGATTGGGCGGGCGACATATATAGGATGCACCAGGACTGATGAGCCAGGGTCGTTACGCAATGGGGGCCAGAGAACGGTCGTCGTCGCCGAGGAAGGCCTAGGGAAGCTGGCGTGACGACTTGGAGGCTTTCATGACGGATTGATCGGAGAGAGCAACACACTGGGAAGAGTGGAAGGCTGTGGGGGAGACCTTTGCCCATACGTTCATAAAAAAAAATTGATGCAAATACATCGGATTAGTTACACTGTAAACCGACCCTAATATGGTAGGGTAAAGTTTGGGAAACAGTGCACTTTAAACAAGACAAACACGGAAACACGGTTCTTTATTAGTGATCGAAGCAAACCACCAAACCTATGTTTATCGATATGAAGTTCTTTATTAGATACCTTTATTAAAGGAGTTTACTGTTACAAGTTCCACTCTGCCATATCTATAGCCTTTGAGCTGCTGTTGTGACTAGATCAAAGGATTAGTTATGCTATACTTATCTTTATAAACTCTATATTTATGGTCATAAATGAAGAGCTAGTGGCTAAATGTTTAGCAATTCCTAAGGAGGCGGGCGATAAGGTCGCTGGATCAAGTGCTTGATTCAAAGAGCGGTATCTGTTAGGGTTTTTAAATAATTAACCAGATTTTTTTTCAAAATAACTATTTAATCACTTGTACATGTACAGACCAAACAAACGCATACAGGTAAGTAAGTAAAGTAACACTTTTTATGACTTCTTCTGCTCTGGGTGGAGCGGAAGGGCGTGTCAGACTCTTACTGACTAAAATCTTCTAAAGCCCTTTGCGTTCCGGGGCTGCGGTGACTTTTTCGAACAAATTCCGCAACCCTGGTAGGCTCTTGCCCTAGCGGGCCACGTCTCCTATGCTGACATCTCTTTGAGGCGCGCGTGGAACAGAACGTCATCGAACCGGGGCTGGTTGTGACCGGACAGCGAGCCACCCAATGCTCACCGCCCACAGGCCCGCGCAATAGGTGGCCGGGGATCACCCTGCGACTCCCGACGCCCGGGGCGTCTTCTCCTGTAGCGGCGGTTGGGGCGAAGGCCTTGTCTCTCCCAAGTGAATTAACACTAGTGACCTCAAGTGTGAAGAAAAAAAAAACGATTTCAAGAGGCACAGGCAAACTTATATACAGCCAAGTACATAAATAAAATTTATCCTTAATAGTAGATACTATTAAGGATAAATTTTATTTATGTACTTGTAGGCACGGGTCGTATTGTTAGGGGATTCCTCTCTCTGGAGCCCTGACCGCGGGTAGCTTGTACCCTGTTCTGTGCTACTATTTTTCATTTTTTATATTTAAAAAATAAATATATGTGTACCAGCTTCTTCTAGCGGCTTCGCTCGCGTGATAGTTGAAAAACCGGCCAAGTGCTAGTCGGACTCTCACACGAAGGGTTCCGTACCAAAAACCCAAAAAAAAACACGTTTCATGTTTGGGAGCCCCTTCCATTTTTATTTAATTTAACTTTTATTATTTGTTGTTATAGCGGCAATAGAAATACACACTGAAAATTTCAACTGTCTACCTATTACGGTTCTTGAGATACAGCCCGGTGACAGACTGACAGACGAATGGACGGACGGACAGCGGAGGCTTAGTAATAGGGTTCCGTTGGTTACCCTTCGGGAATGGAACCCTAAAACTAAGGGTTCAATTATATCAAATCCGTTCAGCTATGAAAACGCGGAGAGGTAACAAACAGACAGAATTATGGTCACATTTATAAGTATGGATTTAATTGAAGTAAAGAAGGAATTAATTGAAAGGAATTGAACCCAGGATCCGACCCTCAGCAAGCAAGCTCACTATCACTAGTCAAACAATGCAGTAATGATCCAAAAATATCTTAATCTTGTAACTCGAGCTCCCTTCACTAAGTATTAAAACTTTTTAAGGGTTTCCGTCACCTTTCACCCTTTAAAAGAATCAATCTTTAAACCGACCGAGGTTATTAGCCTACGTCAAAATATGACAAGTTTATTGGGTTTTTTCCATCAGGAATATTTTAGTAGGAGTCTATATAAGTGCCCAATAAAAAAGAAAACATGATCGTTTGATACACTCAGATACCTCAGATGCACACAATGCATCGTTATCGTGATCAGGTATTCATTGAGTATCGTTTCTTTGATTTCCAATGATGAAAACGTTACTTTTGATTTCTATCAAGTTGAAGGTACATACGTTTTATTTTTATTTTTTTATTTGGCTCTTCAGCAATGAGTACACTATAACATTTACGAGAAGTCACTCCAGACTTTAGATTAAGTGCCTCATCACTAAAAGAAGAGCACTACATGTACTATATCGCCTTGTTGCTATTCCACCATTCGCACTAAACGTTTCCAAACGTCTTTTATAATGCGCACAGCAAAGGAGTGGAGCTCTCTGCCTGCGTCTGTGTTTCCGAACGCATACAACCCTAATCTCTTCTGGGTAAGCTAACTCCATCGTCGACTTTGTCTCTGTCATCTATGACCTAGACTAGAGTCAAGAGCAAACCTATATTAAATAAAAAATTAAAAAATATTGTGCGCATAAACTGCTATTGAAACAATACCAAAAACTAATAATAATTAAAATTTACAACTTAGAATTTTTCACTTAAGTTAAATAGGATAAACCATAGATATAATATTATTTTAAAATGAAGTTCTAACGTTCCTACCTACATTTTATTAAGACTGGTTTAGCGGGTAGTCTTATTAAAAATACTGGCAAGTGCGTGTCAGGTCACGAAAAGTATAGGGTACCGTAGTTGCCCCCATTACAATGAAAATTTAGACACCCATCCCATGTCAAGAAATGTGCATCATCGGCGCCAAGTTGTAATTTGAAAGTGAAGTGGCAGTGGACAGGGCACATTTCTCGCAGAATAGATGGTCGATGGAGTCGAAAAGTTCTGGAGTGGCGACCACTTACCAGAAGACGTTGCGTCCTAAGGATAAGGCCTTCCACAAGGTGGACCGATGACCTGGGGATGAATGCGAGACACACAGGACCGGTTGTTGTGGCGACACTTGAGGGAGGCCTATGTTCAGCAGTGGATGTGTTTCGGCTGATATGATGATGATGTTGATGATAAAGTAATTTGACTTCAGGTCTTCAAGTCCTAAGTATTGCAAACCCGAAAACCCAAAATAAAATTAAGTACATTAATAAGAAGAGGTAAAGGTAGGTAACCTTTTTTCGATAGTCTTTTTTTT
>NDFZ01001188.1:0-13058 GCA_002192655.3 Mamestra configurata | reverse complement strand
AAAATTAATTAAAACACCTTTTGACTTTTGTTTTTTTAAAGACGATTAAAAAATTGAAGCCGGGTTCGTCTACACACGCGTCTATAGACGCCATGTTGACGTCACTGACGGTCGCGTAGCATATTCAGCGTAGCCCACGTAGCGCTGCTACGCTGGCGTAGCGCCGTAGCACGCTTCTACGAGAGACAGTATGCATGTGTCCCAGTAAGATAGTTGTATAGATTTTACCGTAACATAGTAATTTGGAAGCGGTTCATAACTTTCCTACTATAAATATAACTATGATACGAGCACGATTTAGTAAAGTTCTAGTAGGTACAAGTTATAAAGCCATATCTTACTGCGACAGATGTATTGTCCCATAGTGCATTGGTAGCTAGCTATAATAAGGCTCTATTTTATTAAAAAGAAACCACACCCTATAAATTAAAAAGTAAATAAGAGAAAGAAAGAAACTTACATCGCATACTTAGCATAATATTGATTTGTATGCCTATGGACTGAAACTATGTACCACAAAATTATAACATTAATGTTAGTAATTTGTCTTTTGTTGACCTTACGCAATTTGGAACATTTTCGTATTTTACTATTTAACTAACTAAATTTTGGAGCTCTTGGGAATCAATGTATGGAGTGAAATTGTTTGGAGAATAATATATTTGGAGCTTCTGGGAATAAGCTCCTGTTCCGAATAACCTCTAAGTGTACCATAACAAACCGAGTATTCGACGGAGATAAAAAATATTCCTATTCCCTACTATAACTCTTATAAGAGATACATTTCCATCCTCCCACTCCTTTTCGTGAAATAAGGATCTCTAATGAAATTTTTCAAACAGAAACTTGAAAATTTCAAAATTTAAACGTCCAGCTTTTTAGACTGTGCGTTGACTGTCATATATTTATATTATATTATATATAGCCATTGTGTCCCCTGCAGGGCAAAGGCCTCCCTTTCTTCCATACCTCCGGCTTTGGGCAAGTGTGGACCACTCTTGCCGATAGGCGTCAAGCTCGTCCCGCATAAATAGAGGAAATAATTATGATACTAATATTTCAAAACAACAAATGACACTACCTACTTATGGTCAAAATAAGAAAAAATAGATACAGCGCCACGTTGGAAAGTAAGGCACTTACACAGAAAAGATCTATCAACATAAAATACAAACATTCCCGAGCACATTTTTGTCAGAATCCTGTCTGTTTCATACGGCTGGGGACTCTTACATTTACATGTAAGTCGGAGAAGCCCCGCCGTTTGTTCCACATACTCAATTACATATTGGAAACGAATTTGGGACCAGCACCATAGAAACAGTACAGAAGGTTGGCTAAAATTTGCCTCATGTAAAGCTGCTGTGAAATATGCTGCAAGTGCGCAATAGTTGGTTGCCCCAACGGAACCCTATTACTAAGCCTCCACTGTCCGTCCGTCTGTTTGTCCGTCCGTGGCAACCACCAGAAACACTTTCATTTTTTTGAGACAGTGTGAGATCGGTTGACTTTCGCCTCGGTTTTGCCTGGTGTGGGTTCGATACCCGGGACGAGCAGTGTTATTGGATTTTTCCAACTAGAATTTTTCAGACTGGATTTTAGTCCGGTTATTGGCAAGAGGTTCGCCCCATATCACATAAGAACATCTCTGCCAACCCTGCGTACCATCAAAGCGTGATGTTATACAGGGTGTATCAGAGGTGCGTGGTCATCTTGAAGGTTGATGTTTTTTTTTTGTTTTGCTATTTCTTCCTTAATGTATGTCAGCTACCCAACATCACGTAAGTAACACCTTTAAATAAGATCACGCACTTCTAGAACATCCTGTATAGTTTGAGACCGCCTTACATGTATGTGTGCCTATTTTCCCTCGTTGTATGGAGTCAACCTTCTGAAACGTTCTGTACTATAATGTGCCAATACTAAGACATAGTGAATTTATGTAAATAGTCAATGCTATGTAAAGCGAATGTTTTGCAAAGGCCGCAGGAAACGGTTTGGTAATGTAGGACGTTTATGAAGAGAAAGATGTCTCAGTGATGCTCAACCTTTTTTTTTTTACTAGCGGCTGGTTTTAGAATAGCGATGTTGCCTGGGTTCAAAAAATATGATTCTATTTAGTCCGTCAGTTATATTATCGAAAAATATTGGATACGTATTTTTCATTTTATCAACTCAAAAAAAATACGAAGATAAAACGCACCAAAGATAAGGAGTAGGGGCTTGTTATGTCTCTTTCCAGTAAAAAGTGTACTGGTAAGTGACGTCACACGAGTTTTCAACGCACTGAATCGTCTTTATTTTTTGTTTACGTGACAAAATAAAAAATACGTGTTCAATATTTTATGGAAATCTATCTGACGGACTAATCAGGTTTTTTTGTCAAATACCCTATTTAGTACTTATTTGAAGTTAAGAACGTATCAAACTCTACTTTTACTCCAAATATTTACAGGTTTTAAGGGTAAAATAGAAATTTACAAGTATTATATAGTATTACATTTTTTTTTCAGAAATCGGGGCTGGTTGGTCTATCTGATTGATCCCCCCTTGGGATAATAAATATTTTAAAACCTTCGCAGAGGAAATTTCAAATAGGATACACTATAAAGCTACGTTGTTATAAGAATTTCTTAGACATCTATGCATTCTTTATTCTGAATTGAACATGGCATGTTCTTAAAAAAATATCAAATCAAAGAACATTTCGAGACAAACCCACCAAGGTAAACGTTACCGCAGTTTGGGCACCGCTGCTGTTAGAAACAAAATGTTTGAGAGTTTTACGGCCACAATTTCCTGGATTGTTTTCAATATTTTGCGTCTCCAATAAAACAAGAGGCTTTTACGGTAACGAAATAACCAAAAGTTCAATTTTTTTTAGTTTGATATTGACAACAAAATAAAAGTTATTAAATCATATTAACTATTATAAACATTAAAGTTTGTAAAAGTGGATGAATGGATGGCTGTTACTCTTTTACGCAAAAACTACTTGGCGGATATTGATGAAACCATACAGTCATAAAGCGCATACATTAGAATAACACATAGGCTACCGTAGTTTATAAAGAGGACAAATACTGATTCCCCGCGGGCGGCAGCTAGTGAATAAATAAAGGAAGGGAATCGAATTTCCAGTTAAAGAGATGTTTATTTTTAAGTTGCTTATTTGTTGATGTTTAGGGAATCGCTTTTCTCTCGCTTTTGATGGGATAGGCAGGTTTCAATAAAGATGTAAATCCAACCAAGGATGTATTTTTTGGTCTAGTAGTCGGTGCAGCTGTACCTGTGCTCTTGAGTTTGTATTAGATGAAAATTAAACCATATTGAGTTTTGTATGACTTTCTTCCCCCTTCTCCTTTTGTATGGTGTCGGACGTAAAATAATAGCACCATCCCATCACTACCCGTGGGTATCGTAAGAGACGATTAAGGGACCCACCAGAGCATGGGCAGCAGCATTCTCTGTGCATTGCAACAGCTACACTGCGATCGCCAACCCGCCTGCCAAGCATGGCGATTATAGCAACCCTTTCCTTTAGGGGAGGCCTATGGCCCGCAATGGACGTCTTTCGGCTAATATGATGATGATGATGACTTGCCTAGCAATTTTTCAGTAACTGCCCGGAGTTTCAGGATTTCGAAAGTAACAGCGAGGTAACTCGNATGGCGATTATAGCAACCCTTTCCTTTAGGGGAGGCCTATGGCCCGCAATGGACGTCTTTCGGCTGATATGATGATGATGATGACTTGCCTAGCAATTTTTCAGTAACTGCCCGGAGTTTCAGGATTTCGAAAGTAACAGCGAGGTAACTCGTAGTTAAATAATTACAGCCGCATGGGTCGATCTCCAAAGGTAACAATTTCCAAGGTACCCATCCACCGACCTTGGAAATTGTTGCCTTCATATCGAGACCATCAATTATCGAGACTCCACCAGGCCTCGAAAAGCACGTTAAGCCGTTGGTCCCGACTGTCAGAAACCAGGAAATCTGACATCAGCCAATGAGTATCGTGTTATCCAGTTACTGGGTTGTGAGGGTCAGTTAGGCAGTCCCTCCATGTAAAACACTGGTACTCAGCTGCATCCGATTGGAATGGAAGCCGACCGAATGTAGCTGACCGACAGGATAGTTGGCAAAGGCTAGGCAGGTTAGGCACGGAGTTTTTAGTTTTAGTAGGTTTGCAACCAACATATTATGCCTTCATAACAATGGAAATGTGGACTGCCTATAGTTACACCTTTGCGCACTTCCCTCATGACCAAGGACGATTAATAATGCACCTCACCGTCTTTAAACCTGACGCAAGCTCGTCCAATCTTGGTGATTGCTAGCACCATCAAACCCTTCCACACTATCGCCGCGACGAACAGATATATCTGGTTCAAGAAATATTACCGTGAAAATCCATACTAATATTACAAGTATAAATGCGAGCCAATCGGTCTGTTTGTTACGCTTTCACACCTAAACCGCTGAAAAATTTTTGATGAATTTTGGTATAGAGGTATACTGGAACTTGGAAAAGGACATAAGTTAACCAGTGGTCACGCCTCAACGGCTGAAAGGATTTCGTTGAAACTAGGCACACGAGTAGACCATCACCTAGATTAGGACATTTTTTTAAGCCGGACTTAGGATAATTTTCAAGCTCACGCGGTCAAACCCACTGGCGAAATCTAATGTTCTAATATTAAATACACAAAACCAAAACCATATCGGCTGGCAACGAAACGGATAGACGACATTGTTGCCATCGCGGATAGAACCTGGATGAGGGTTACAGGAGCGTGGGGATTGGCCNTGGCGAAATCTAATGTTCTAATATTAAATACACAAAACCAAAACCAGATCGACTGGCAACGAAATGGATAGACGACATTGTTGCCATCGCGGATAGAACCTGGATGAGGGTTACAAGAGCGTGGGGATTGGCTAGATTGGCACAGGAAAACAGAGGTCTATATCCCACAGTGGGCGAAGGACTATCATCATTCCTTCGCCCACTTGGATACAGACCTCTGTGAAAGCTTGTTATTGGACTTTAGTTTTACCAGCATAGCTCTGCAGTTCTCAGTCAGGGCGACGATGGTGAGGAGCACTCCTGCGCCGGTGACGCCGCTCAGCACGATACCCGTCGAAATACTGATGACTGCATGAAAACACACCGAAATAAAATACACATGTAATAAAGGGTGTCCCAAAATATACGCAAGATTTGATATAACTAGAAAACACAAATGGTGGCAAATTCAAATCTTACGTAAATTTTGAGACATCCTATAGATATCAATTCGTGGCTAAATAACAAAAGCCGCTCAGGTTGATCTTCAAGGTTAAGCAACGCTTGTTGTGGCCCGCCCGCGGATGGGTCCATCTTAACATTGTCAATCTGTAACGACTGCTAAATGACAGCCGGGACCAGGGACCGGGACTTTAACATGCTTTCCGAAGAACGGAGGAGTCTCGATATGTTAAGATGATCACCCATCCACAGATCGACCTCGGCAAGCGTTGTTTAACCTTGAAAGTCGATCGCACGGATCGACTTTCAAGGCTGTTATTATTTAGCTACAAGCTAGCTCATGCAAAGCTTAATGGAAGAAAAAGAGATTTCCATTATTGTTATCTTCATCTACTAATGGTGCTTGTACACGGTGCATGTAGCTTGCGCATGTTGAGGCACTTGCACAGGTTAATGCTCCGTGTAAAGATGGTGAGCGGGTCCAGCGACTCGAGCATGTACCAACACGATCTCCCCGCGCAAGTAACCAGAGCGATATGCGACACGTGCGGGCTCCGCTCAAGTTTAATTGTTGTTTTGTTTCAATTTTGTTTTTGTGAAGAGAGACGCAAGTAGCCCGCGCCTTTACTTGATCCAGTTACTTGCACCGTGTACAAGCACATTAACGTTTAGGTTAACGCAACCGATTGCGTTTAAAAACTCGCACTTAGCCCATAGGATTGACTCTCACACTTACATTGAGTGGTCGGCGTTTTATGCAGCTCATCGTACTGTGTGCCATGTGTCAGGATAAGAGTCAGCAGGATAGAGCCGACCAGGATCTGACAAAACGCAATCAGGAGGACTCCTGGGAACAGGTTGCAGACTCCGCAGCAGCTCTCGAAGTGGCATCCTGGCTTGTGGATTGAGAAGTGTAGTGGGACCTGGAAATCAGATTATGTTTGAATGAGGCTTTATGTCCAGGTACCTCTCAACACGCTTATGTTTAACGACATTAGTTAAACTGACGTCAACGTCATGTTTACGTCAAAATAACGTTTTCAAATAGAAGGCCCTTCCGCCTAAGTGGCGCCAACTGGTGACGTGAATATTTCTGAAAACCCTCAAAAACGAGTAACCATAATATATGGTGATTGGTCAGTTTTTCTTCATGAGAGTCTATGTCTTGGACTCAGCAATACAACAGTACCAATGAACTTCACCAAGCCATCGGTCCACCTTACGCATTATTAGTCACTATCTCAAGCATAAGTAGTTTTTTCTTTTTTTTTGGATGGGAAATCATCATATGACTTCTTCTGCTCTAGGCGGAGCTAGGGCGTGCCAGACTCTTACTGTCTAAAACCCATCCGTGTTCCTACTAAAGGCCCTTTGCGTTCCAGGGCGGTGACTCTTTCGAACAGATTCCGCAACAAGCATAAGTAGGTACCACCACCATTTCTGTCTTGCAAACTCAATAACTTGGAACAGTAACAAGTACTGAAAGGACCCAGGTAGACTATAATGTTTTCCGGTGACCCAAATAAAACAACTAAACCCTATTTCCAAGTTAAAACAGAAAACATATATTTAATTTAAAAAAAACACTATGCAGTTCGAATTCCGTTCCCAGATTCATTCCAAACCAAAAGAATGCTGAATACGTCTTGTTGCTCTCAATGCGGTACAATACACCTCACATTCGTATGGCGGTAATTTTGCCTGGTGTGCTGTTCCCGCTATATTCAAAGTATGCCGCTTTTGTAGCCTCACTATTTTACTCCTTTGGCGCAACTTTTACTAGTTAGGAAAATAATTAGGACTTTGAAGTCAAAGAAACGACGTGTTTCTTGAGTTTTTAGGGTCCCGTACCTCAAAAGGTTAAAAAAGGAACTCTTATAAGATCACTCTCTTGTCCGTCTGTCTGTCCGTGTGTCAACACTGATTTTCTCAGGAACGGGTGGAGCTAGTTACGGTGAGAATGCGTTTAAAAAAAATATTTTAATAATAATTGGACCTCAATAATTACAAAGACAAGTTAGCAAAACGACTACAAATTCCTACAGAACTTCGGTCATAAAACCAGTGAACGTAAGCTAGACAAGTAAACAAGATATTATAGTGCACATCGCCAATATCCTAACTCAAGAAATGAAGTTGAAGATACAAAAACTGGCCACATACGAGTCGGACTCGCGCGCAAAGGGTTCCGAACGAACAACATTTTTGTTATATATTTTTTTATTAATAAATATTTACAAAAAATGTAAATAACTAACTTCAAACTATTTACTTATAATATTTATGTCTACTAAACCTAAATATATTATTTTATTTTAATTCTATATACTTCTTATACTTTTCTATCATCTTTAGGTAAAAAACTATTATCTGCATTTTTTCAAAATTTTAGGCTCAGTAGGGTCGAAGATAAGGGCGAAGATAAAAGTCACGCCTTTTTCCAAAGGAGTTGGCATATGTGGTGCTTTTGGTTGTTTTTTCGTTTTTACCACCGACTGCCGAAATTTATGATATTTTATACTTTTTAGTGTGTTTTATTTGAAAGTCGGTTGTATATTTCTTTGTAAAAAGTTTTGTTTTCACTTTTTAGTGGTTCACATGTGCTTACCCCTTCACAGCGTACCGGCGTGATGTTATGTTATGAACTGGTGTAAACAATAGACAGACATGAGATTTAAGTAGTTCCAGTCCATTTGCTATCATTTATTGAGGAGTTCCGTTGCCTATCTCCGAAATTCTTTAACAGATCTTCACCAAATTGAAATGGAACCACTCCGAGAAAGTACTCTTCCATTAACTATCCCAATCGCTTCTAGTGTGTCTATAAAATTTGAAAAGTTCTCACTATTTCTCCACTTTGTGCATATTTATCCAGGGAGTTCCCTCCCGATATTTTGTAAAAGCTGAAGAAAAGGTAGTAATAAAGTTACCGAACCTGTAACGCCGTGGTACTCCGGCTTGCACTTCTTGGTTTCTGACTTGATCTCGTAAAATCATCTGTTACACTTTTTGGCATTTTGTAAACAATAAAAATACCACTGGCACTTTTTGACAGTGACTTGATAATTGACAGCCGAGTTTTTTTTTTAATAACAGCCAGCCTGCAAAATTTTTGTGTACGCAAGTTCCGTACGATGAAGTTCTATTAATACTTACCATAACTTGATGCAATAGATTTTCTGTCAATTTTTGGAAAAGTACTAGGAATTGAACAATGTGTATCAATTTATTCTTGCAATATGCTCTTGCTGCAACTATCTCTGACCCAAAATTCATCAAAATCGATACGGCAATTTAGGCGTGGGATGGTGGGTAACAAACAAACAAACTCAATTTCGCATTTTGAATATACCTAATACTATAGTTATGCTTCCCTCTTTATAATTTAGAAGTTACTAGTTAAGTTTAGAAGTTTACTTTATACACTTCTGGACACATCTATTGGCCCACCTTGTATTTTCGTTTGGTCCTAGCTAAAATTTTATATTAGGTCGAGCAAAAAGTTTTTATGCAGTTTTGAACCTGGCACATTCACAATTTCATTCAATAGTCTTTTTTTGAATTTCGAACACAGAATTTAAAGAAACAAAAGACAATTTGGAGCCTGTTTGTTGATATCAAACAATCGAATACTAAGAAAACTTGGTTTTATTGGTTTACTTGGATTTAATTCTTGAAAAAGTGATTGATATCTTTGGTTTTGCAACAAACATTACTTATTCTTAACATTAAGGTGAGGTTCTATCAATAATCTATGGATACTTCACCTGAAGTCGCCGCCCAAGCTGTGGCACTTATTCAGGCCGGACACAGCCAAAGAAACGTGAGTGCTCAACTTAATTTAAGTCGATCTGCGGTCCGAAATGTTTATCGGAGGTACCTAGAGACTGGCGGCTTTGTTCGTCGCCAAGGAAGGCCACGATCTCGGGTCACAACTGAAAGGCAGGATCGATTCATCGTGACGACCAGCTTGAGAAATCGTCACCTTACCTCCATTGAGATACAAAACCAACTTCGCGACTTCCACGGAGTATCTGTGAGCGCTCGAACTGTTCGGAGAAGGTTAAAAGAACGCGATATGGTACCACACAAGCCAGCTAATGGGCCCAAACTAACGCGAGCCCACCGAACAGCGCGCCTTCATTTCGCACGCAGTCATTTAAATTGGACACAGCAAGATTGGAGCCGTGTACTCTTTTCTGATGAGTCTAAAATTGTGTTACATGGCAATGATGGAAGGAAGAAGGTCTACCGACGTAAGGGAGAGCGTTTCGCACAATGCTGCTTTGAAGAGAGGGTTGCTTATGGCGGTGGCTCATGGACTGTCTGGGGCGGTATATCCGCGAGCGGCAAAACTCAACTTGAGGTTGTTACAGGACCACGGCTGCCAACATTAAATGCTGAAAGGTACATTCGTGAGTGCTTAGAACCTCACGTGATACCATACGCGGACTATGTGGGCCCAAATTTCCTTTTTATGCATGATAATGCAAGAGCCCATGCGGCCGGCATCGTCAGGGAATATCTTCGGGATGTGAACATCACAGTTATGGACTGGCCAGCCAGAAGCCCAGACATGAACCCCATTGAGCACATGTGGGACGAGCTAAAAAGACGTGTTAGGGCTCGTCAGCCAGTTGCCCAGACGATGCAGGAGTTGAAAACTGCCATAGAAGAGGAATGGGAGATGATCCCTCAAAATTGCATAGAGCGGTTGATAAACTCTATGCCTAATCGTATGAGAGCTGTGGTAGATGCCCATGGAGGCAACACGCGTTATTAAATTAAACCTTTATTTGATAAAACATGTTTTTTATTCAAAAATCAATTGCCTTTAACAAGGCGCATATCCGACTTGTTAGGCGTAGCTCCATGTCGTATGGTATTCTGAATTCAAATTTAAAACAATACGATCGAAAAAGATGGTAAAATGTATCAGGTTTAAAACTGCATCAACAGTTTTTGTTCAATCTAGCAATCATATTTCGGTAGGGGCCATCGAAACCTAAACTCTAAGGTGGGCCAATAGATGTGTCCAGAAGTGTATATGTCACCGGAAAATAGCATGTGCCGTAAGATTGTAAAATATCGCGTGAAATTGTAAACAATTTTTTTTAGTAAGACACGGATATATTGGAAACTATTGAATTTGGATGGGATTTATTGTCTACAGAACGTTTTTTTTTTCATAATATATCGAGAAATTGCAATCTAATAAAGATTTATTACAATCTTACGGAGTCTTCAATTTTCCGGTTACATATACAACGTTTAAAAGTTGTTCATAACTATGAGTACAATGACCCCTTAAGAGGTACCTATTGCGTTTATTCTGTTACAGGTTGTATATAGGACTGTTTATTTACACCTAGATTCAATGAATAACCACGCAAACCTTTGAAAAATATCCGAAGTTCAGTCACCCTGTCTATTCAATTTCCTACCATCCGTTCCATTCGGCCATCACTGCACAAATTAGGGTTGTACTAAACAGCAATTCAATAAAGGTGTATCTCGTATATACCGGTGTGTATGAATAGAGGGGTGCAAACATCGGTAGTGTATGCGAGCGAAACGCTTGCAGAGTCGCAAGTAAACACCAGTTAGAACCGAGCCTTTGTTGTACTGTGAGGGGAACCCTGATTTGGTGGTACTGGGATATTTTTGAAGTACATATGTAACAACATTAAGTTTTACTATGAGACCAACACTGAAAACTCAAAAAAAAACAACTGTTCAGTAAATTTTGTATGAGGCAGTTGATTTTTTTTTGCGATTTAAGCGTTGCTCCCATGGTAAAAGTTTTTCATAATTGTGAGTTCAATGACCCTTTTTCAGGTATTGCATTAATTCTATTACACGTTGTATTTGTATTCATGGTGTTTTAATACTTTTCACCATGGTTCATAACCAACGAACAATTTCACAAGAAATTAAGGATGCCTACAATTAGAGGGGACATTATAAGATACACATTTACAGTAGATCATACAAAGACAGGTGTAAATAACGCAAATGTTCTGGCTCAAAGATTGATACACGAAAAAGTTTAAACTCACACTGAAACGCAAAACTCCCAAAGATGTGATCATCACATACGAGAGCAGCAGGCAATAAAGTTCGCACCCCTGAGCAAGTCTGAATATACTTGTTATACATAATGCCTGATATCCCAAACAAGACGTTTCAGCTACTGTTGGTATCTAATTTAACAGTTGGGCAAAGGTAGATACGTTATTGAGACAGGCCGTTAGAGACAGGTCGCTGTAACAGAAATACAACAAAAAATATTTATGTAATATTATTTTTAAATTGTAGGTACACCGGATCCTACCCTCTATTCATCATCATCATCATCATCATATCAGCCGAAAGGTGTCCACTCCTGGACATAGGCCTTTCCCAAAGGGGGGGTTTGCCATAATCGCCACACATGGCAGGCGGGTTGGCGATCGCAGTGTAGCGGTCGCAATGCACAGAGAATGCTGCTGCCCATTTTCTGGTGAGTCCCTTAGTCGCCTCTTACGACACTCACGGGAAGTGATGGGATGGTGCTATTCTTTTACGTCCGACATCATACATCATACCATACCCTCTAAAGTGATCTCTCAATTCAATTCAATGGTTTGCTGGGAGAAAACTCAATTTTGAGTTAAGCTCGCCTTTGTTAGTTGAGCTTTACGATCAGTGAAAGTACTTAGTTTAAGTTGTTTTGATGTACAATAAAGAATTAAAGGATTGATTTTGTGGTAGGTGTACAAATTAACAACAACCCCCGTATTCATGAATAAAATTAGGTTCGTATACAACTCAAGACTATCCCACAGAAATTACAGAAGCTGGTCCCAAAGTATCATTTTAATTTCGTAGAGGAACATTGTGCTCGATTGCGAACTAACGTGAATCGGAAACGATTCTACAATGTAACTAAATTTCGGAACACTGAATGCTATGTGCTTATAATTATTTGAATACTAGGTTTTGCTGCGGCTTTGTTCTCGTGAAACTCGAAAATTATCCCAAAAAAATACTGGCGGTATAAAAATATACATATGTGCCATCATCATTCACAGCCCGTCTTCGCCCAATGCAGCATAGGCCTCTTTTTTCAAGGGGAGATCTCCACTTTCCTGTGGCAAGTTTCATCTAAATCGTAACGAGGCAAATAAGCAAAAAACACGTGTGTTAGGTATATTGTTCGTTCGTTGGTGGTGCCGAATCTGGCGGAGAACCAGTTCGGTTTCCGCACGGGGCGCTCAACGGTGGACGCCATCATGCGCGTCAGAGCCCTCACGACGGGGGATGCGGTGTCCCGGGGCAGGGTCGTCTTGGCGGTGTCTCTTGACATCGCCAATGCCTTTAACTCCCTGCCCTGGAGTTGCATTGGGGAGGCACTCCGGTATCACCGGATGCCAACCTACCTCCGTCGCGTGGTCGAGGCCTATTTGACGGACAGGGCCGTCATCTACCCCGGTCACCGGAGTGAGTGGAACCGGCGAGAGATGTCGTGTGGTGTTCCACAGGGTTCGGTTCTGGGGCCGCTCCTGTGGGACATCGGCNTCAAGATATTATAGTGCACATCGCCAATATCCTAACTCAAGAAATGAAGTTGAAGATACAAAAACTGGCCACATACGAGTCGGACTCGCGCGCAAAGGGTTCCGAACGAACAACATTTTGTTATATATTTTTTTATTAATAAATATTTACAAAAAATGCAAATAACTAACTTCAAACTATTTACTTTATAATATTTATGTCTACTAAACCTAAATATATTATTTTATTTTAATTCTATATACTTCTTA
>NDFZ01001185.1:0-13042 GCA_002192655.3 Mamestra configurata | reverse complement strand
TTCGCCAAAATATCGCCATGTTCGTCGCTTGTTCATGTCGGGATGCCGATTTCAGTCAATTTTGGGACTAGTAGCATAATTGCTTACCACACACTATGGCAACGTACATAACGCAATGCTTGACGTAATTGAACGCAGCATTGCGTTATTTACGTTGCCGAGAGGACGAGTTTTTCAAAGGGACTGCTGCCGCACGTTTACTGTGCCGCTCGCTATGTCTCGAAGCAGGACCGCAGCAGGACGGCAGCATTCGGACACCAACCGTCTACATTGAAAGTGTATTAGTCAGACTGCAGAGAGGTCGGTCTTCATCTGAGTTGATAAAGAAGCATTACTATTATTGCTTTTGTTAAAAAAAAATAAGCAAACGACGTTGCTGCAGTACCGGCGCCGCGCGCTTGGTGCATAAATTGTATGGGAAAAGTCGACTAGCCGTACGCAGTACGACACCCGCATCGCTGCGGCGCGGCGGCGCCGCAGCAGTCAGACACGAAACGTCTAAATTGAAAGAGCCCTTAGAATAACTTCTTAGTTTATCAGAATTTATCAGAGGATCTAGTGCAAGTGCCATTCTACCAGCGAATGCGATTGTCAAAATGCCAAAATAAAAGGGATTGATCACGTGACATTTTGACAGCTATCAATCCCACACATTGTTGACGTTTTGACAATCGCCTTCACCACGTTAACGCTGTCAGAATGTCACTTGTCTATGCCTCAGTTGGCGCTACTTAGGCGAGAGGACAGAGGTCCTCTTCTTTTAAAACATAACTTTGAAGAAAACGTGGCGTTCGCAACAGCAGCGTTTTGACCGGTGCCTGGATCTAAGGCCCCAGTGCTGAGCCACCTGATGAACGTCATTTCTAAAAACCCACATTGATCTGGGATTTCCTTAAAAATCCTTCGAACTGTGATAGAAAGCGTCTCATAGTCAATTGTGGACAGGTTTCATGATGATCCTTGGCTCCACTGGCGTGGCTACCGAAGGGCTAGGCGGGGCAGTGCAAACCTCTTATTCTTAAAAATTGCAAAAAATTCTCCCACCTTCGGAATCTAAATAAAATGGGTTGCAACCATAGATATATATTTCTATAGTTGCAACACTACCTAAATCACGGCAACTTATTTTAAAAAAATACAGAGTTATTCCCGACAAGTTTCAACTTCTATTTGCTTGTGGAGAATTCCCCTGTATTATTTCTGTTGTTTGTGCAGTGTTTTTTTTTAAGGATAGAAAATCATCAAATGACTTCTTCCGCTCTGGGTGGAGCGGAAGAGCGTTCCAGGATCCGATGAAGAATTTCGGAGATAGACAATTAAATCGGTATGGACTGGTTGTAATTTTTGGGGGATACCAGCACTAAAAAGTGAAAAATAAAAACCTTTTTACAAAAAATATAACCGAATTCCAATTAAAAACCACTACAAGTACAACATGTTTCTGGAGTGGTTTCTTCGTTTTTTTACACCGACTTCCAAAATTAAGTTATTTTTTTACTTTGTAGTGATTTTTATTTGGAAGTCGATTGTATTTATTTGTAAAAAACTTTTTTAAACGATATTTATTATAGCGATAACGATATATATAAAGAGGTTTCGAAATGGTCCCACCATTTCGGAATAAACCTCTTTCGAACAAAAAGAGAATTTTGAAAATCCGTCGAATTTTCAAAACGTTTTTACACGGGGAAATGAAGCCCTCTCATAAGTTTCATATACCACTTGACAGAGTTATTACACTTTAAAATTTCAAAGCCCTTTTGGGTTCCATCCTCTCATCAGCATCGTCAGAATGCAGCAGTCCATTGCTGAACATTGGCGTCTCCCATCTTCGACTCTGAATTTGTTCTTCCCATTAAAAAAAAATGATAGCATTTTCAATGACTTGCTGAATTAGATATGGACCAGACTACCGAGACGTGTTGGTGGTCCCTTCAGCTTTAACATTGGCAAAAATCAATCCTGAAGTGTAGTTTTATCCAAGATCATCAAAAGACGGGTACAAAAAAATCAGGCCTCGATCAAGTCATGCAGCGGCGCTGTCATCTTTCTTAATCTCAAGGGTGAGATGTACTTACTCACCGTTTATGATAATATCGTGGCCGTCCCAGTTTGTTTTGTTTTAAACTTTATTAAATACGTTTGTCAACCATTTTGAGTAACTAACTACTCGACGCAGTATGTTCAGTATTGTTCAGTTTGTTGATCCTAGGTTTGGTAGTTCATTGCGCCTATTAATTTTTTTTTTTTTTGTTATACCTTCGGACAACTCACACACGGTCATCCGATCCCAAACTAGGCAGAGCCTGTACTATGGCCACCAGACAACTGATAAACATACTTATATATTTCTAANTAATATCGTGGCCGTCCCAGTTTGTTTTGTTTTAAACTTTATTAAATACGTTTGTCAACCATTTTGAGTAACTAACTACTCGACGCAGTATGTTCAGTATTGTTCAGTTTGTTGATCCTAGGTTTGGTAGTTCATTGCGCCTATTAATTTTTTTTTTTTTTGTTATACCTTCGGACAACTCACACACGGTCATCCGATCCCAAACTAGGCAGAGCCTGTACTATGGCCACCAGACAACTGATAAACATACTTATATATACTTATCACACAAAGATTTGTCCTGGGTGGGAATCGAACCCACGACCTCCGGTTTAGCAGTCAGGGTCATTAACCACTCGACCAACAGGCCAGTCGGATTTATACGGACATCTCAGTACTTGAAATGTGTGGTCAATAAACTTGGCATCGCGGCTGAGACTTCAAAACAAACTGACCTGGGATATGAAAAGCCAATTCCGTCATGATTCTGTTATAAGAAAGGAACGGAGCTACTCAGGACGATGTAAGCATGGCATACGAATATGAAATTATGAATTAGCAAAGGTTCATATTCGTTTGAAACGTTTGTTCATTTTTTTTGCTAATACCTACTTACGTAAAGCACATAACGACGTACAAAAAAAATGCTTCGCGGCGGCGCGGCGGCGGTGCGCTCCTTTCCAGCCGCGGCGGCGCGCAATTGACAATTCACGGCGACGACGACGGCGCGGCGCGCCGAGCGCGGCGCTCATATATAGTATGGAGAGTTATATTATCTGTGGTACGAAAATCATCTATGACGGTATTTCCCCTCAGTAACACACCGTTCAATATCTTCTAGAGTGTCACAAGCTATCACAATGATGAAATAACTTATTATTGCGACTTTTTTGTTAGTTCGATTTAAAAAACAGTTACTTTTAACCGACTTCAAAAAAAGGAGGAGGTTCTCAATTTAACTGTTTTTTTTTGTATTTTTGTTCAGCGATTTTTTCGCCAATTGTTAACCGATTTGGATGATTCTTTTTTGTTTAGAAGACTATTTTCCCATACTGGTCTTATTTCAATTTGGTGAAGATCTGGTGAAGAACTTCGGAGATAGGCAACGGAACTCTTCAATAAATAAAAGCAAATCTTCCGGAACTGCTGAAATCGCTTGTCTGTTTATTGTTTTCACAAGTTTATAACATAACATGACGCCCGGTACGTTGTGAAGGGGTATGCAGAAATCCCACTACTAAATTGTAATTATTCCCATGATGAGTGATTGGGCTATTTCCTGATAAGGAATTACTTCGCAGTCCAAGTCTAGACCAGCTCATGACCTGAACGTCTATTTTGCTTTGGGATTGTCATAAACCTAACAATATCTCACTTTACTAGATTTTATAGATTTTAATTTGAGGGGTCACTACTCACTATCTTTGAAGTTCAACGTCCATTGCAAATTCAATAAATATATACCCCAAAAACTTGGTTGACTTGCACACATCTGCGTACCCCTTCACAACGTACCGGCGCGTGATGATATGTTATAAACTGGTGTAAACAATAAACAGACATGCAATTTCAGCAGTTCCGGAAGATTTGCTATCATTTATTGAAGAGTTCCGTTGCCTATCTCCAAAGTTCTTCACCAGATCTTCACCAAATTGAATTAAGACCAGTATGGAAAAATAGTCTTCCAAACAAAAAAATAATCATCCAAATCGGTTTACAATAATTGGCGAAAATATCGCTGAACAAACCAAAAAAATATCAGTCGAATTGAGAACCTCTCCTCCTTTTTTGAAGTCGGTTAAAAATAACTGTTTTTAAATCGAGATAACAAAGAGGTCGCAATAATAAGTTATTTCATCACTGTGATAGCTTATGACACTAGAAGATATTGAACGGTGTTACTGAGGGGAAATACCGTCATAGACGATATTCATACCACAGATAATATAACTAAATAAGAGCGCCGCGCCCGGCGCGCCGTCGTCGTCGCCGTGGATTGTCAATGGCGCGCCGCCGCCGCTGTAAAGAAGCGGCGCACCGCCGCGCCGCCGAGCGAAGCATTTTTATTTTTGTACGTCGTTAAGGTGCTTTTACGTAAGTAATAGCGAAAAAAATGAGCAAGCGTTTCAAACGAATATGAACCATTGCTAATTCATAATTTCACATTCGTATGCCATGCTTACATCGTCCTGAGTAGCTCCGTTCCTTTCTTATAACAGAATCATGACGGAATTGGCTTTTCATATCCCAGGTCGGTTTGTTTTGAAGTCTCAGCCGCTATGCCAAGTCGATTGACCACACATTTCAAGTACTGAGATGTCCGTATAAATGAATAGGAGCAATGAACTACCAAACCTAGGATCAGCAAACTGAACAATACCGAACATACTGCGTCGAGTAGTTTAGGTATGTTCCAATATCGGGGTAGCCCACCGGTATACTAAGTTATTAGGTTGCACTGTCCAGAAATTAGGTTATAAAACCATTGACTTATATCCAGTGATAAGGGGAGTTCCAGCGGTTAGGCACTCAATGAATTTATAACATCGTAGGTATCCTAGGTAGTAGGCACGGAGCAAATACAGAGGTAGTAGGTAACCTACCATCTGCAATCTTTTGAAAATGACAGAGATAGAACGTGTTTTCAAATATGATTTGTGATTAAGTAAGCTTGCACCACAGTGCAAGTTTAAAAGTCCTAATCATCCTAGTTTTTAAGAAAAAAAAAGCAATGCGGAAAACAAATGCAAACAATAATAAAACTAATAAATAAACAAAGAAAAAAATCGTTCTTGTCGCCCTTTCAAACCTCCGACCTATATTGTCATAATTAGGCTGAATGGGATCTCGGTGGCGCTTAGTTTTTTTTTCTTATTTTTTTCTACCAAATGATGAATGTTCGGTGTTCCCGTTTAAAAAAATATTTCTTGCCGTTAGCGGGTTCCGTGCGCAGATTTAGTTAAAGTAATTTTTAGACTTGTTTTTATTGATTTTGTTTAAAGAAATAATATTGTTCTACAAAGTGCGTAATTTTGGTGGGTTTAAAACAATAATTATATACCTATACTCCGTTTGTCCATACAGTCCCACCCACCAACACGTTAAAAATATGTTTTTTTTAAACTGCGTTCCTTGTATCTACCTACCTATTCAATGATGACCAGCCGACGAATTGGCTTTAAAAATGGCACCTTAAATCGTTGTCCTCAATTTATTAGACTAAATCGAAACATTTAAGAATTGTTAAAATATAAATATTGCAGATCTTTTGTTAGAATAATGCAGATTTTAAAATGACATTAGTAGGTACCTAGTACAAATAATTATGTAACATGAACATTTTTCTTTCTAAGGGCTGGTATTATTGCAGCGTCAGTTTTCCTAATTCCCCTGCAGTATCCTAAATCGTGAATTAATTTTCGACAAGTCCACACTGTTACGTTTCCGCATATTTGACTGCGGCATGCGATCCCTACACCTAAATGATCTAAATTGCTACAGTATGCGTCCGCGCAGGAAAACTGGAACGAGAAAAAATGGGCAGAAGTTTAACCTTGTCGGTAAGACAGATTGATAGATGGGATGGGGCAAGACGTAAGATGTACGGTTTAACATTAAAAACATGACTAACAAACCAATAACATTAGTAAAAGACATACTAAAATAATAATAAAGCTGAAGAGTTTGTTTGTTTTTAGGGTTACCTATTACTAGCATTCCGTTGTCTGTCCGTCTGTCACCAGGCTGTATCTCATAAACCGTGATAGTTAGACAGTTAAAATATTCACAGATGATGTATTTCTGGTGCCGCTATAACAACAAATACTAAAAAAACAGAATAAAATAAATATTTAAGGGGGCTCCCATACAACAGACATGATTTTTTTGCCGTTTTTATGGGAAACTAACTTAACTCCGTGCGCGAGTTCGACTCGCACTTGGCCGGTTTTTTTGTTTGCACGCGCGAATATCGGGAACTACCAGTCGGATTTGGAAAATTATTTTTGTACAATTATGATAGCCACATTCATGAGGAAGGCTATAGGCTATACGGGAACGGCAAAAAATTCGGCGTAAGGTTTTGGCGCGTACAAAGTCGCGTGCAAAAGCTAGTTTAGGATATAAGAAAGAATATAATATGGAACTAGCGCCACTGATTCCATTCGCAGTTTTAATTTATTTCTATAGAACCTTGATAAAAAAGTGCAGGATTCATAAATCAAAGGATTATTGCGACCAAACTAATTTTATTAAAGTGTACTTATATATTTGCAACTGTTGACCAGCATTTATTTCATACATTAAAAAACTACCGGATCGGACAAGTGCGAGTCGCGCACCGAGGGCTCGGTACACACTCAGACGTAGATAGTTCGTTTATTACGGGAATCGAGTCTCGATTTTTTCGGAGTACAAATGTCTTAACTATAAAGCAGTGCAAACAAAAGTCTGTCATGTAGATCCACTTTATGTTTCTGTCACACGGAACCCCATATTAGAGTGGGCCTGCTGCAAGTATCCTTGTCTATGCCCCGCGGGAGCCGACGTCGTTCATCAATAAACACGTGCACGAACGAGCGTGGTTACCGCTTAATTAGTTTGTCTCTAAATGTTTACAGTAATTGCTATGGGTATTGTTTTTAATTGATCCGGACTTGATTGAAGTTTAAAAAGTTTAGAATTGGTAATATATGGACCATGGGTCCACGGGACTGAGTATTTTGCTGTTCTTAAAGTTTTGTGTCTACTGAGCAGTGTTGTTTGTTTTTGAGAACCAAAATTAAATTGACAGTTGTTAGAACTAGTAGCAAGTTGTCATAATTTAAGTACATATAGCTGCTGCTTTGCTTAAGAACTTAAAAAGCTTCGCACATTTTCTCTTAATCTTACTCATGATTTTTTTGATCCCCAACATTTTTTTCCCTGACCCATTTTTACATGGGCTTGTACATAATTTAGGTATTATTATAAGTGTGAGCCATTCTTTCCTCGTTCTAGGTACATTACTTCGATAGGTAGGTATCCTAAGGATGATTACGAGTAGGTAGGTTAAATACGATTAAAATATGCACTACACAAGTAGAAGGCCAATTCACTTATTTCGTAGTCCCATATTTCCTTAATTAATTTATGTCACGGTACTTCTTGGTATGACTGGTGTCAGATTTTCTGGCTTCTGACTCTGATCTACAAATGAATGACAGCCGGGACCAACGGCTTAACGTGTTTTTCGAGGCACAGAGGAGTGTCGGTATGTTAAGATGGTCACCCATCCACAGACCAACCTCGGCAAGCGTTACCTTTGAAGATCGATCCGTGCGGCTGTTATTTATTTAGCCGCGAGCTCCTCCTTAGTAGATTAAACTAAATGGTTCTTATTTACTTAAAATTGTTTTCGCTGATAAACCGACACCCCACATTCTATGAATCTACCTCTGATCTTTGAACTTAGCACATCCTGCGCAAAAACAAAAGCGTGGCATAATTCTACTTAAATCATCCGAATTTTTGTTTATGGCAACAGCAATAAACTTCCTAGAAAAAAACCCTAACTGTCAAATATTTATGACGCGGAACTATGCGGAACCTATAAAGACAGTTTTTGTATGAAACGAAGAATTTATGGAATCTCTTAACGGCACACAAAATATTTAACACAAAAAGACATACGACTTCACACTATGGAATGTGTGCTTTCGTAAAATACCTGTAAGTAGGTTGGGATACTATGGGAGTAAATGTAGTAGATTGAAGGTTTTTTAACGAAAACTATTTCTTTATTAGGTAGGTAGGTCATTGTCAATTCTGAAAAGCCGTTCATACATATAAACCATATAATCTTTAAGTCGCAAACTCATTTCGGCGACAATCAATATCAGGAAGAACTGAAATTAGAATGTAAACGTTGCACAAATCAGATTTTTTATCTTTTTAATCCTTGTTAACCCGGAGCAATGACGGCTACCATTTTGCGCTCATCAGTTGGCGCCACTGGCGGGTGAGGTCCTTTAGCAGCTGTGAAAAGCATATTTTGAATTAAAATCATTTTTGGTAACGTGAAAGTGCGATCAAATATTATAATGTCAATATAGCAGTGACGTGAAGTCTTGTTTTCTCGACAAAAAAGAAGGTTATTAATACAAACAAGGAAATTTGACACTTCGAAGACCTCACACTACACTAGCGCCTCTAGCAGTGAATTAAAATAAAACGCGGTAGCCCTCATTACAAACGGAGTATTTTTATTTGTTACAAGCGGACGTCACGCGGTTTCACCCGCGTAGTTCCCGTTCCCGTGGGAGTACGGGGATAAAATGTAGCCTATTTTGTTTGCTGATAATGAAGCTATCCATTTCTGAAAGAATTTTTCAAATCGATCCAGTAGTTTTTAAGTTTATTCGTTACATACAAATATAAAACTCTTTCCTCTTTATAATATAAGTATAAATTTAACCTCATGTTAGCAATTGGGCCCAAATGTACGAGAATTGCCCTTCTTTTTAAAAACACTTTCAAAAGAAGCTCATGAACACCTAAACCATAAATGCTATTATAATATTAATGAATATTTTAAAGATAAATTGAATGAATAAATAAAATTAAATATAAAAAAAAAAAAAAAATAATAATAAATAAAACCAAAGCCGAACTGAGTAGTAGAAAAATATTTATATTTTAATTTTTTTTGAATAAAAATTATACCCATAATGATAGCCTCTATCCTAGCTTGCTGTGCCCGACAGGGTCCATAATGATCTAAAATTATGTATATTTTATATGTAGGTACCTACCACCTTTTTTTTTTTTTTGATGTCGGTGGGAAATCCTCATGGAAATCCTCCACCCTGGGGCGGGTGGAGGGGTCTGTCAGACTCTTACTGACTAAAACCACCCCGGTGTTCCATCTTCCACCTACGCCGGGGATCGCGGGAACGTATGCGACTTCCGCAAATATGTACCTATCACTAAGCTAACATTGTGGAATGCAAATAAATATTGAGTTTTGAGTAAAATCTCGAAATATTTAGTTTAATGACATAAATCTGTCGCCAATCAGTTACGATCATGCTACGAGTATTAGCCGTGTTTTGTCAACACTCGAGCTCATGACGATCACATTGGCATGTGAACGTAATCGATCTTCATTGTTCAATAAACATTTGGCAGCAAACCATAGCAACAGATATTTAGCTCAGTTATTTTAAATTTAGTATTTGCTGCCTGATAGGTGTTTTATGGCTAGAGCAAATAGTCGATGGGTGACCAGACATTCATTACATTTTTTTTTTCATTATTGACAGGCTTTCATTCGGGCACAATCTCACCTGATGGAAAAGGGTGATGTGGTCGACGATGGAGTACGCTAATACGCTTGCTTTGAAGTAACCCATTCACTTTTGACTTAAATACCCCCAGGAAACACTGAATCCGGCAGGGAACTCCACTCCTTTAGCTGTATACACAATTAAAGTACTGTATTGACAAAACGTTTTGTGCGTATCGGTGGGATGTCCAGATAACCACCATGTACCGATGGTGCATCGCCGTACGCCTCGTACTACATACTGAGACTCCGCCGTGCATCGGAAAGTATGGGCTCCTGTCTCCCATCCTCATTGCTTGAACTACTCTATTTTTTGCGTAAAAGTATTTATGGGAGAAAATAAAATAAGTAGATATTATTATTAAATTATTGCCACAGTTGGACACAGCTATTTCATTTGTTGATTTAAAACAGTTGTTACGGGTAGTAAGAAGCCAGAAAATTTTACACTATCTTTCTAAGGGCAATCGTATTTCCCTAGATTGTGGAGTTCATAGGCATAGGCAGTCGCTCCAGATAAAATACTGCTACCCAGCAGGTAGATTGATTGCTTGACAAGAGCAAATTGATCAGACTGTCGCGGTCTTTCGTCAATCACTCCTGAGCATCAATTCCTGGGCACCCAGGTCAATTAAAATTTAATTGGGATTTCCATCTGGAATTTCTTTGCAGCAGCTCGTAGATTTGTGCCTTGCTGATACCAATAGGCTCTCCCCTAAGAAACAATGGGCTTAAACCTTAGGCTCCTGTGGGTAACACCTCGCCCTTGCCAAGGAGGTACTCGTAACATGATGCAGTCAATGTTAAATTAATACTGATTGCACTGGTGCGGGGTTTAATGCACGCAAACAAACTCTGAGTTCTTTCTTTCAGTCCATTCAATCTGTAATGGTCAAATCTTATAAGAACCATGTAAGTTAATCGTCTTTTATGGAAACCACACAGATTTGAGTAGACCTTTCGAGACAGACACATATCTTTGGGGCAACATTGCGGCATGCCAAAAGGTCACATGTTACATTAATTAAAAAAGATATGTAGAGGTGTATTTTTAATAAAATCCCGTACATTAAAAAAGGCCGAAATACATTAAAGTTTTATGTATTACTAGCTTTTGACCGCGTTCGTACGCGTATCCCGTTTTTTCCTGTTCCCGTAGGAATTTCGGGAAATACTCTCGAAGTGCTCCCGTACGGAGTGTTTCGGCTGTTGGTCAGTCACTCACTCAATCAGTCAGTAACTGAAGAATTTTATATATATTGATTGATAAAGCCTTATTTACAACAACATTCGGGCAACACTATGCGGCCTCGTGCGTGGCATTCCGCCATGCCGCACAGTGTTGCCACTGCCTAAATAAGGCTTAATACAAGACTTCTTCGGCCCGCTTGCACAAAACAGAATATTTTTTAAACTCTGAGTTAGTTAATATTATAGTTAGTTAGTAATATTAGTTTTTGAACCTCTTTTTAGCAACACAAAATTGGGTCTTATTGAATAAACTTAGTTAATGCTGCAGAGTGTTCACGATAACATTGTTACGATACTTAAAAAGTACACTTTGATTGTGTTTACTGGTCGTAGCGTGATAACAACCGGCGTTGTACTCGTAAACTGCAGATACCAACTGGAATACCTACTCTATTTAAATCTGTACGAACCGAGATATTGAAGTGTGCTGTGTGAATCTTATCGAAGTAAAGTAAAATACCTAACTGAAATTATGATTGTGTACTTTACTCACTCAGTATACAGCCATAAGTCAGTTTGACCTGTTTTGTATTACGTGGTGTGCAACTAAGAAATCAATACTTAAATAAAAAGATTTTTATTTAGTACCTAGTCTAAAAAAGTTGGTAGGTACTCAATGTGTTTTAAAAATCGAATAATTGTTCATTTATGTCACCGGAAAATTGCAGACTTCGTAAAATTGTAATAAATCTATTTTAGAATATTATTTGTCGAAATATTATTAAAAATCGTTTTGTATATAATAAATCCCATCCAAATTCAATAGTTTCCAATATATCCGTATCTTCTTAATTAAGAGAAAATAATTCACAATTTCACGCGATATTTTACAATCTTACGGCGTTTGCAATTTTCCGGTGACATAATACATTTTTTATACATATCTAACTACTACTTTAACTACAATAAAAAGTGAAAGTGTATAAAGGTGAAAAACTACCATAACGTATTGTTGTGAGAATAAACCAGTGACTTAAATAATAACCAATGAGGTTGTTAACTGTTTGTAGAAGATGGTATGGGTGGGGTTTCTTCTCTCTTCGAGAATTTTGTTTGCTGATCTGTTTATTTTCACTGTACATACTGCTAATAGATTCAAATAAAAGATCAAGTCACAACAATGACATCGATGTGGTCACCTCGGGAGACCAGATCGATCATGAACATACTTCAGTTGCCAGGACTATCAGGGAGGCAAGTAAGTATGATTCAGTGTATTTTTTATAGTTAAGTGCATTTACCTTACATACATACTTAAGTTTCGGAATGGGGTATTGCGCAAGGGCATTAGATGGCCAGTTACTGAATATTCAATCGTTTCAATGGGTTCTTTTGAAAAATGCGCTTATAAATTAGGTATATGCAGTAATTTTTCAAAATAACCCATTGATACCTAAAAGTATAAAAAAACAAATGTGTTTATTAATCGAAATCGAAAGTACTTATTATATAATAAGTTACATAATAAGTAACATAATAAGTTATAATGAAGAAATCAATACTTTTAGGGGGACAATTAAATTTCGTCATTTAAATCTAATTATTTCTCCTTAAGTTACTTTAATAAGACCTCCTCTATGTAGGTACAGACGCCAGCACATCAAGCTACCCAAAACTGTCAAATTTTCCCAATTAACCTTAGACCTAATGTTTTAATGCCGCACGTGTATAAAGGTCTTTAAACACGTGCAGTTTGTGGGCTAGTTATACGCAAGCTAAGTACAGCGCCCTCCGCGTCCAGTGCAACAATGCGGTCAGGGCGGTGTTGGGGCTGCCCCGTTTCTGCAGCGCCTTGGGCATGTTTGCAGAAGCGCGCACCGACTGTTTCCACGCCACCATACGCAAGCGGTGCGCGTCCTTGATGCGCAGGGTGCGGGCCAGCTCCAATGCTGTCCTGGCGATAACCGCTAATCGACTCGACTGTCCGTACATTCGACATTGTTGTGATTGTGACAGGCATTTGTAAAATTATATTAGGCACACAGTTTGACATTAATTTAATTAACAATAATTTATCAAATCAATAATTTTATCAATAATTTATCAATTGATGTCATTTATGTATAAAAATTAATAAAATATTATTTAATTTATCTCAAAACTTTGACATCTCATACCACGTTTTTCGACAT
>NDFZ01001184.1:0-13041 GCA_002192655.3 Mamestra configurata | reverse complement strand
AGGGGTCAGCAAACGAATACCAATTTCAATGGAAACGGGAGTCGGAAAAATGCAGTCTACGTTACGGGTTTGATCCAATTCGATGAGGGGCTTTCAGCTATGGGTAAACCTGATTGGTTCGTTGCTGTAGTTTGAAAACAAATATAGGTAGGTACTGATGATTAATAAAAAAATACTGACAGTTTTTTCGAAGCAAATCGCAGAAACAATTTGTTTATGTTAATTATTATTGTGCTCACATTTGACCACAATCTCACCTGATGAAAAGCGATGATGTGGTCGACGATGTTAAATAATGCGATTAACCAAAAATTGCTTAACTCCATATTTCAGTAGAAAAATTTGGTCCATTTTTCGGATTGTACCCATCATGTAAAAGCTAACCAACGGAAGCCAGAACACAAACATGCTGGCCGCAGAGTAAATACTACTTACACCACAAACGTAATAATGTTTTAATTAATTGTTCATTTTATTTGTTTAGCGGTATGAGGAATAGTGTATTGTTCAAGTTGGTATGTTGTTCAGTTGTTTTCATTTATTTGTTACTTGCAATGTTTAATTTTGCCGTAGTCGTGTTTTTTTAGCTTACTACATTCTTCCGTAATTTTAAAGGGCTTTCGACTGCAGATTAATATGCTGCTATCGTGACTCATGCAATATATAACCGACCTGGCGAGTTGTTTGCATTTAACTCACATATTTTGAAAGCTTCTTCTTCTGGATTAAGGTGTGTATCCGTAGTCTACACCCTTAGTGAGTACAAGCGGCAATAGTAGGTGACGTAAATGAAATGCCTTTTGTAGCACTAATTCTGGTATTATATTGTTTGTTCAAAAAGCGTAGGTATTGTTAGTTTTGAGGAGTGTTTATACTACATACATGACATGTACAAAATTAATTCCAAAATGTTTATTTTGTTCTTTTTACGTAGCTCCTGCCAGCTGCTTCGCTCACGTGAATGTCGGAAATTATTCGAAGATAACATACTTCCAGTACAAAATTTGCCTATACGATATTCCAGACTATAATTTATCTCTGTGCATCCAGACCCGTTCAACTGTTCCAGGTGATTGAGTAACAAACATGCATCCATCATCCCACTTTATTGTTATCCTCATTCACATTTTCATTCACTGCTCCTAAATAATATTCCATTCCATTTATACCATTATCAAGTATCCTTAAAGCCGCTATAGCATTACATTGATCCGATACTCCATTACCGACTACATCCCTAGGTCAGTACGCCCCTCGAATATCTCGCATAAAGAACTTCCAACAGTACAAATTACATCTCCAATGTGATTCATTGCCCAGATTGGAAACGTTTCCTAATGTCCCTATTTTACTTAACCTACTTCAGCCTCTTCCAGAATTACAATACTAGAATTAGCACTTTATAAATCTGCGGCGCTCACGATGATTGCTTTTGGATTAGATTGTAGTTGCCTTTGTGATTCATTGTCTTTGTTCAAATCTGTTGGAAATGGGGCTCATTTTATTGCCTCGGTTGGTTTAGTTTGAGTAAAGAGAAAATTATAATATTGTTTTGACTGGATTTGAAAGTTTTCGCTTTAGCTTTGTTAATAAATGACGCGTAAGCCATATTCATATCAAAAATTGGCTTAAACGTGTCTTGACTCTTGTCTTATGTGTTTCTTGATGATGTTTTTCCTTACCGCTCCTTGTATCAATTAAAGCTTTTCAGACGCTGATATTTGTTACTTCCGTTTACTCCTTTGATAATTATAATCTTATCACAAATTTATATTTATTATTTTTCAAATTGACTTCGATTGTTTTTTTTGATGTTATATTCATCGGCTTTGTAAGCTTTTTTTATTCATCACACTATAAAATCACATCTAACTAACATCGCTGTCTCATCATCGTACTTTCATCTTTAATTTTTCTCTTGGGTCATTATCAAATCCTCAATTTTCTCAATCCACAAAACTGAAACATAAAATCTAAACGTTCGTATAAGATTATTGCCTGTCTCATAACCGAATAAACCTGCGGAGCGCGTCTCCTAATTAATCTCCAGGGTGGTTTGCATTTTGTACGAAACTCCTAGGTGGTAACATCGCGCATAAAATTACAATAAAACAGAGTTATCTGCCGTAATGGCTGCCGCTTTTATTTATAGCACCTGCGTCGATAAATTCAAAGATGTTGGATTCGTAGATGTGTTGCTTTTATAGCCTTATTTTCATGGTTGAGTTGCTGGAGTGGAAGTAATGCGCGTGAGGGTTGGAATGCTAAAGTGAAAACAGTACGTGTGTCAACATCAATGGTTTATAGCCGTTTGCTGGAGTTATTTCATGTATTGTTGAATGGATGTGTTTTCGAAATTGTGCTTCAGTATCAATATGCCCCATACCAGCTTCTTTATTACCTTATACATATGAACTTTAATCTACGATTTCACTGTCGTAGCCTTTTCTACAGGAAGGACACTGTTTTTTTTAATAAAAAATACTTGTACCAAATAATACTACCGAGAAAAACGACTAAAAAGCTACAAACTTAAATTTTCAAGCAGTCTGATGTAGTTGGTGGCATTTATTTTGTCTCAATTTTAGTTTTGATGTCACTGCATGCGTATATTCATAGTCTCGAAAAATATTTATTTTTTAAATCGGATAAGTATTTCGAACGATTGCAAATTATAATTTTTCTTTTGTTACATCAAGCTTGATCTAGGTCAGCTCCGATTATCCCTGTCACCACCACTACCAAGTGCTACATAATTTCTACGATAATTCCATAAGCTGCTGTTTGGCACTTTCAACTAAATGAATAAGTAAACGCCTCCAACGTTCAGAGAACTCATCAATGCAATTAGCAGATGAGTGTTGACACAATATGTATGTAGGTAATATATCATGGCGAGACGCTTACGTTATTAACAATCGTGTTCTTTAATATAATCGTTAAAGACGTTTGTATACAAACTAATGACAAACAGAACTTTGGGTTTTAGTATCTTTTGAACGTTATGTGTTTTTATACTTTAAAAAACTCTAGATGTATTTTAAACATGTCATCACAGTTTCAAATCTTCTCTTAAATGTACCTACAACCTATTTTCTTGTTCCAAACACCTTCAGTGACAGCGATCTAAGTATTGGTAGACAAGCCGTGGAAGTGATACTACAAACAATTGAGGCTGAAAAACCAAAATGATACCATCGTTATCGACAGATATTGGCGAATACCTGTTCAAGAACGCATCCATACTATCCATAATAATATGATAAACGCAAAATAAAAAATGTCTATCTGTCTGTATGTCTGTGACCTCTTCACTATTCAACAGCTGAACGGATTTGGAAGAAACTTTGCACATGAGTAGACAATGTCCTGGAATTGGACATTAGATCATTGAGAGTTTTTATTCCGGGATTATGCTCTTTTGACCTCCCTCGATATAAGATAGTACTGTATGATTAAAATAATATGCCTTACATTAAATGATAAATGATATTTATTTATCTAGCCGATCTTTTTTATCTATAATTAATAACTACAAGTTAGTGACTGAAAATTGCTCGAAAAATTTAACCANTGATTAAAATAATATGCCTTACATTAAATGATAAATGATATTTATTTATCTAGCCGATCTTTTTTTATCTATAATTAATAACTATAAGTTAGTGACTGAAAATTGCTCGAAAAATTTAACCGTTGAGAACTACGTATCAAATAAGTTGACTTGGTAATTTAGGATAGAAAAATACATATAAATAAAGAATAATTGCAAACTGAAACGCAGGCCAATAATTAAGAAAAGCACATTTTAGCCAAAAAACTTTCGATTCCGATTTAAAAAAAAAACGTCTACCTACTTTTTACTTCGCTAAAGTTTCTCAATTTCAGTACAAAAATAGGTTTTTCTCCGTATCTCGTTTGAAAGAGAAACATTTGACGCGTCTCATGCATTATGTAAAAATATTCAGCTGACCGAATTTAAATGCGGGACACCTGTCCAACTTCGTTTTTATGTGAAAAAATGTTTTCCTTCCCTGTGCCTTAGAAATTGTATCGTATTGTTTGTAGAAGTTATTAAAACGAAAAGTTTCTGACTAAAATAATGAATCCCGGATCTGTAGTTAGGATGGGGGTCCCCCGAGGCTCAATTTTAGGTCCATTTTTGTTTCTAATTTATATTAATGACTTGCCGTACCTCAAAAAGGATAAACATGATATTAAAGTGTTATTTGCAGATGACACATCACTTATTTAAACTCAAGCGTCAGCAGATGGTTACTGACGATCAAATGATAATTAACAGAACCTTAATATTTTCTATTTATCTCTATTCTGTTTTGTTCGCATTTTTTTATTTTATTTTTATTTTTTTATTTAATATGGGTTTGCTCTCGACTCTAGTCTAGGTCATAGATTACAGAGACAAAGTCGCATCACGCTAAAAGTCGGCCAAGTGCGAGTTGGACTCTCACACGAAGGGTTTTGTACCATAAACCGAAAAAAACACGTTTCTAGCATGGGTTTTAATTTTTATTATTGGTTGTTATAGCGGCAATAGCAATACACACTCTGTGAAAACTGTCTACCTATTACGGTTTTTGAGATACAATTTCGTACTATTGCTAAGCCTCCGCTGTCCTTCCGCAGAAAATGCCAAAAACCTGACAGGAATTGTGGCATTTTCTAGAACAACTTATTATCTACGTAATGCAGATACCCGCAATGCCATCTATTGACGGAAATAGTACTATACATCATGAGAATTACAACAAAACTTATTTTTAGTTAATAGTGGTACTTAAAAAAAGTGATTCTTTTAGTACCTTAAAAAAATATCGTTTTGAACATAATATTCCTATTAATAAAAATAAAAACCGGCCAATTGCATGTCGGACTACGCACAGTGTAGGGTTCCATAGTAACCCGTCTCCTAAACCATGTCAGAAAAATAGTAAAATGTATTTACTTCACTATTATTACACTACAAAGTTACAAATGCACTTGGTTTTAAGTTATTTTCTATGGAATTATAAGGATTTTTTTACTTACCAAGTTCCATTTTATAAGTTGGTCGACTATTATTCATTAACTCGTTAAGCCTAGGTAGCGGTGGTAGTTTTCCTTTTAAATTTGTGATAGGTTATATGCTACTACTATGAATTTGTTCACGTCTCCAGAAACAACCGTTTAGCTGGCAGAAAGGGAGACACTTGACTCTAACAAAAATTAGCACTTTAAATTAGCAAACGGATCCTTGGATGGAAAAATGGTTTTAGCAAACCCTTAATATTTTTAAACGACCTATCCAACGACATTCCACACCATGGGTTAGACGCTAAAAAAAAATCATCGCCACTTACATGTAGGGGGACGCTAAAAAAATGTATTTCAAGATTTTATTCTACCACTTTGTCGTCAGGATTAATATGTATATCCATACCAAAATTTCAACTTTCTAGCGCTAAGCGTCTCTGAGGTGAACCGCGGACGGACGGATAGACAGACAGACGGACAGACAGACAGACGGACATGGCAAAACTATAAGGGTTCCTTGTTGACAACGGAACCCTAAAAACGAATTCCAAACTTATATTCTGACAGTTCAACTTCATATGCCATGTTATGCTTTGATCTCATTTTTTTAATCGCGGTGTTAAAATTAGAATATTCTTCAACAGGCGCGCGCTTACATTTGTTAAGCTTAATAAGCTCAAATTGCTCAATAATGGGCCTTTACGGGGGGCAAGGAGTCACGTCATAACAGCCACCCACGGCCAGGGTGGCAAAGTCCCAAGATAGGGTAGTCGCGACTTCTAAATCAAGAGTTGAATAAACTCGGTTTATCGGGTGCTCTAAAAACTTAAAATTGTTTCAATTTGCGTTCTCGGTTCGAAATAAATTAAGAATGATCTTGATGCATCAACTAGTTCTTAACTTCGTAGTTTGAAGAATAGCACCATTCGTTCATTCGTTCGTCTGTTTTGTTGATTTTGATTCGAAATGTTTAAGGGATGACACAAATAATTAGGTCTCAAGAATAAGAATGGTTTCTTTAATCATTTGGAACGAGTGCACGATGGCAAATTGCAAAGCTATAGAAGCAATAGACAGGACTTTGCGGGACATAGGCAAAATTACCTATTCTATGGTTACAATTTCTATAAAACTTTGCAAAGGTCAACAAACTGTCATAGAAGCAGAAATAGGATTTCAGTTGATTGCTTAATTTCCAATTATTTTCTGTTTAGTTTCAAAACTGTTCAATTCTCAGAGAGCTTATGATACAGAAAGACCAGGGGCCAGAAATTATCCGTCCTCCAGTGGATCAAGGGGAACTGTAAATCCATAGGCATTGACGCCACAGACGTACGGCCGACGGTACTACCATTTCGGAACCTCGCCTGGACCCGTGCCCACTCCCTACCTAACTCCTTCCTTTCTCGCAGTTTCGTACATGAATTCGGCAGAGATCGACTGAACTTCGTGGCAGCAAATGGTCACGAGCTACAGATTGTAGGCACTCCCAAATGGAAATGTCAAGTCAATACACGTGACTACTAAACTTCTCAGCCTAAGTAGAAATAACCTCCAAATAATAATAGGGAAAATAAAATTACGGGACATGGTCCCTTAAAAAAACACCTCTTTAACATAGGCGCCACAGACAGTTCAATTAGCAAAAGTTGCTTTGACGCCGAGGAATTAGTCGCCCATGTCATCCTGGAAGTGTGGCCATGGCTTCCCGATGTGAAAAAATTCCTCGGAACGGATCCACTCCTGTGAGGTCGCTCCGCGAATGTGTGCAGCACCCAGGAAGCTTCTGTGCATTTGAGCGGAGCTAGGCTGGCTAATTTAGCCAGGACACCTAACAACAACGGAAAGAATGGGAGTGTAAGTGCGAATAGCGGAGTCTCTACTCTACTCTATCCGTTGCGGGGGAAGACTTCTCTTCTGGTTGGGTTTCCCAGGGCCAACTTTATGTAGCTCTATTGCGTGTCAACAATCCTTGCAACTTTCTTTAACATCGTGTATAGAGAAGCGTTCTCATTAAAAAGTTTCTCATTACGAAAAATTACTAAGGATGTTTGGCATTTTTAATAGAAGAGGTAAAACAGCCAGTGCCTCACATTACACTCTTCCAAATTCCTAATTCTAATAGGGGTCAAACAATGCTAGATACTGTCTGTTCGTACATCTTATCTTAGCGAAATCATTTTTATTTCCGACAATCATGCATACGAAGTCGCGGGCAACAGCTAGTTCTCCAATAAAGTGATTAACAACTAACAATATAAAAATACTTATGCGAACTCAAAAGAGCTTCTATCTCAGCTTTTATTTTACAACTTTGTCGGTGTGGTTAATATCTATAACCTTGCCAAATTACAGCTTCGTAGAAACTATTTGTTCCGAAGCTGTAATTTGGCAAGGTTTTAGCGTAAAACCACAGACGGACATGGCGAAACTATAACGCAGCGCTGTTATTCTGATAGGGCCCAGTATCATGTCACGGACACACTACGGAAATTACGGTAATTTAAATAGACAAAATAAAATAAATAAATATAATAGGCAAATAACAATGGTACTGTAGCACCAAGGGATCCTTTCCAGGTTAAAAAAAAACTCGTTCTTATTGTATAACAGTTATATTGCAATCTGACTTACATGGGAACTATTACAAAACTGTAGTACAAAGCAATAGTTTTCTAAATTAATCATATTTAAAATGAAACATTTTCTTATTTTATAACTAATTCAAAATTATTTCGATTTTGTTATAATTGAAAACTTCTTTAGGCACGTTGAGCACTTTTTGGGTACACAAAAATCAACCGAACGCTTTAGCTTTCGCTTAGTTTTCACTGCTATCGGCAGTCTCCAAAGACTTCAATATTTCCATAAGTGAACCGGCAAAAATGTATGCTGTATGGACATCATGGACTTTGATGTCTCAGACTATCGTCCTAAAACCTCTCTTTCTAAATGTCAACTTCTCTATACTAGAGCAAAACATATTTACTTAGCTCAAATAAAATTAGTTAAGATTCATCAACGATAACAGCTACAAGAGCTTTTTGTTTTTTCCAATTTGACAGTAAATCAGTTAGGGTTCGATTGGTTACAACTGAATACGAAGAAGTAATGGGTAAAGTTAATGTGATAGATTGACCAGCTTCACATCTTGATCCCTGGAAGCTATCAACACATTCACAGGAAGCCTCATCCGCCTCATTCAGGGAACAGACGCCGTCGTTTAAACAGTACCCATGACACACATTCACTTCACACCTGTCTCCGGAGTAGCCTGCCTCACATCTAAAATAAGAATTCAATATTTATTATGAAAAACAATTCAAGGAGCTCAAAAGGTTTATACTGGGTTTTATACTAGATTTATACTTTTGGAGCTAAGGAGGGGAATTCCTGATAGCTATAACCTGGGGCCTGACCTGGGGTAAAGAGTGAAAAAGTTACTTCTAGGCAGACGTTGTTCCATTGATGACCATATTATCACATACCGTCAGGTGAGATAGTAGTAAAACACGAGCTTATCAATAATAAAATAATACAAATTATATGTTTCACCTGCATTGAGGGAGTCTGTCATCATTAAAACTGCAGTCGCCTTTGATACAATAGTTAAGACAGCCTAATCCCTCACATCTGTCACCTGCATATCCTTCTTTGCAATGACAGACTGGTTCACTCTTGTCATTCAACCAACAGTCTCCGTTATTTTGACAGTAACCATGACACATGTTGATTTCACATCTTTCCCCAGAATAGCCTGCATCACATCTGTAATAAGATTTCAATGTTAATGTAAAAAAAAGAAAAAAAAAAGAACACCTAACGTTTTGGGCATACTTTAATTGTGCGTAAAGCTAAGAAATGGAATTCCCTGCTGCAATCTATGTTTCCTGTTAGACACAACCTGAGGACTTTCAAGTTGAGAATGAATAGGTTACTTTCAGACAAGCGTGCGCCATCGTCGACCACATCATCGCTTAAAATCAGAGGAGATAGACTCAATAAGCAACACTTGAATCAGAAAGCGGTACTTCTGGACACGGCTTGTATTATCATAAAAATAATAATCATTTAATTTGAGTAATAAGACTCATAGTGTTAGTAACAATATACTAACAAACTATGTTAGTAAAACATTAACAAAGACAAAATCAAAAACTGACATAATTTGCGACATTGCTGCTGCAAGGTCAAGGCTGCAAGGACTCAGCTGATACCTTGTAGCAGTGGTTCACGAACGCCCAATCTAGCCTGCTTGCTACCATGGACAGGATGATCGACCAGGGATGCGCACCACTTCCACATCACCGTTTAGAAGCAGTCAACGCGAGCTTCAGCAAACGTCCTTGACGCCACAGTGTCGAGGCAACCCCATCAGCACTCTGAATGCGTTATTGTATTGAACGCGAAAGGAGCACACAGTAGTAAAAAGACGTGCAGTAAGGACTAAATATAGTGCGCTTATCACTCTTTAGAGGCACGCCTGAATATGCGGGATATCATGTTAGCTCTCATACACCGAGACCTCCACTCTCTGTCAATATCCATATAGTTTTTGAAGCCAGTGGCCATTAAGTGACCTAGATATTTAAATTGGTCCACCCATTCAAGGTATACCGTTTAATTTCACTGAATCTGGATATTTACTCCTGGCTCCAAAGACCATGCACACATGACACTCTTCTTAACATTATATGCCAGACCATGCAGTATGGCATATTGCTTGCAAGTGGCCACAAGTGTCCTGAGCCCGAAGATTGACGCGCTCAGCAACACCAATGTCATCGGTGTAGCTTCGGTTATTAATCCACACGTCATGAATATTATGCCATCCGACACGCATGAAGCTAAGCGCGCCAATCAGATAATTCACGTATAGGTTGAAGAGCGTAGACGAGCATAAACCCCATTGCCTTACCCCGCACTCCAACCCATACGGCCTAGACAGGGCACCAGCGCACCACACACTAATGACTTGGCTTTCATACCAGTATATAAGAGCATTCTTAACCTCTGGTGGCTAAGCTAATCTACTTCTTCCATTTTCCTCTATAAAATGTCGTAGGAAGCCAAGTCAAAAGCCTTGCTGAGATCAAGGAAACAGGCATAAACTGGAGTGTTGATCCGTGTAGTATTTTTTGAGCGTTAAGCTCACCATCAAACCTTTGACATGATTATGGCAAGAGATACTAGCCTGTAATTGTGACTGCATACTAAAATGGTCTACAAAATGGACAGCTATTTGTCTAGCATCACTTATGCCATCGACGCAAATAGGGACCAGGCTTGCCCTTTAATCTATTTGTATGATTCCAAAAAGATCGAAAATCGTTCTTTGAATGCTGTGAAGCAAGAATTCCCGTTTTAATTTAAGTCTCACGATCTTGACACCACTTCAAACGAGACTTGAATATCCTTTTAGCTTCAGGCATTCATCAAAAATACGTTTCGATTTAGGCATACTGTTATCTAGCCAGCATAAAAAACTTACATCTGGCCTCCCTATGTGCTCCCTGTGTGTGTTATGGGATTCCTCTCTATGGAGCTCTAGCTGCCAGTGGTNAGCTTCAGGCATTCATCAAAAATACGTTTCGATTTAGGCATACTGTTATCTAGCCAGCATAAAAACTTACATCTGGCCTCCCTATGTGCTCCCTGTGTGTGTTATGGGATTCCTCTCTATGGAGCTCTAGCTGCCAGTGGTTTGGACCTTGTTCGTTGTGATGTGAAATCATAAAATTACAGGGAGTATCAGACTCTTACTGACTAAAACCGTGTTTCTTTAAAATGCCCTTTGCGTTCCAGGGCTGCGTTAACTCTTTCGAACAATTCCGCAACTCTGGTAGGCACTGGCCCTAGCGGGCTCCATCCATTATGTTGACATCTATGTAAAGAAAATCACCTCACTCGTGTGCTTTTCACCAATTTGAATTTGCCGCGTCACTGCTTATTGCTCGACAAGAATATTTGCTATCGACAAAGATGCCACAACTGACAGTAGTGACATTTAATTTTTATAACTACTTATTGAGAGGAGATTTTTTCCGTATTTGTTAAAATATAAAGAGACCTGAATTAAAGGCATTAAATGTTGTTTCTTTTGTCTTTACAGGTGAGCTAATATTTGTTAATTGATAATGTACGCAATGATTTAAATGTAAACTTCATGTATCGAAATAAAATCTCTTTTGTCTTTACAGAGAAACGCAGTTTTGTCTTTATTTTCTATTCAAATACCTTAATATCATTATATCTATATAAAAACTATTTTCCTTAATGAGGTTGCAGCAAGATGTGAAAATACCAACTAACTTGTTGTTATTTTAGATAACTGTTGATAAAGCTAATGTAAACATTGTAATGATGTGCCTTCCTATATCTATAAGTCAGAAGGATTGCGCACCTGAGGTGCGATGGCTCATCATCATATCAGCCGAAAGACGTCCACTGCTGGACATAAGCCTCCCCCAAGTGTTGCCACAACAACCGGTCCTGTGCGTCTCGCATCCACCGGCTACCTGTGACCCTCACCAGGTCATCGGTCCACCTTGTGGGAGACCTTCCAACGCTGCGACTTTCAATACGCGGTCACCACTCCAGAACTTTTCGGCCCCATCGACCATCTGTTCCGCGAGCAATGTGCCCACTGCCACTTCAGTTTGGCAATCCTTCTGGCTATGTCGGTAACCTTGGTTCTCTTGCGGATATCGTCATTCCTGATTCGATCACGCAAAGAAACTCCGAGCATTGCCCTCTCCATTGCTCTTTAGGTGACTTTAAGTCTTCTGATGAGGCCCATTGCGCGAAGGCTAAGTGTTTGTAATTACGGAAAATTTTGGTGGCGCATCCCGCCGCGCGGCTCGCGCTGCCATAATACTTGGTGTCCGTTTATACTACGAATACTTATGATGCACACTTCTTTACTGCTACTGTCGTTACATTGATTGTGTTTGAACCAAATGCTGTATTAAGACGTGCGCTAATCCCGCACAAACTGTTACGTAGTTTGGTAGGTGTATAAAATGTTTCAAATGTTTGGTCCAGAATAAACGCCTTAATTATAATTATCTCCTTTATTCATTGTATATACATATAAATTATATTTTTAAATATTTAAATACAATGATATATATTTTTTTATATAAAAATTGTAACCCCGGTGGGCTACATTTTTTCGATTTATCGGGAACAGGGTCCAAGCTACCAGTGCAGTGGTCAGGGCTCTTGAGAGGAGAACCTCCTAACTATACGCACCGTATCCAGGAGTANGAGAGAGGAACCTCCTCACTATGCGCGCCGTGTCCAGGAGTACTGCTTTCTGGATCAAGTCCTTGATCCAGCTGCCCAACGAGAGCCTCTTTAGATGTTGGTCGAGGCTCTTGGCAATTATGCCATTGGCCGTCTCGATTATCGGCACAATGACTGATGTATTCACATCCCAAGTCAAGATACTTTGTTTGTTTATCTTTCTCAGATTTCACGAGGTTCTCCTCACGAGGCACTGCTATTATTATTATTATTATCTCTTTGAGGCGCGCGTGAAGGACAGCGATGACCCCCTTATTGGTTGGCGAGCCACCCATCGCTCACCGTCCGCAGGCTTGCGCCTACGGTGGCCGGGAATGACTAGGAATCGAGACTCCCGACGCCCATGGCGTCTTCTGCGGCAGCTGGGGTGTGAGGTTTGCCTGTACCTCACGCGTTCCGCCTCCTCCTTTGCTTGCATTATTGCTTCGTAGAATTAGTGACTGCTTCCCATGCCTTCTTGCTCCGGACCGTGCATTGGACCAGGGCTGGACGAGATGGGACGCCGCCGCCCATCGCCGCTACGAGGACACCGCTGTGCTCCCGGTGATAGCCGGGCGTATCGCAACGATAGGGTCGTGCCCAGTAATGGCAAGCTACTACTTTTTTTTAAAGTAGTAGCTTGCCATTATTGCATACGTTAAACGGAGTATAATTAAATCTTTTACCTGCATTGAGGGAGTCCATCATATTTCAAACTAC